>JAJOOR010004095.1:0-52412 GCA_036250505.1 Solanum acaule | reverse complement strand
AAGGAGTACCCGTATTCTATTCCCTTAGCTTGTGTTTAGAGGTGTACTTGCTGAGTACCGTGTGGTTTGGTACTCACCCCTTGCTTCTACAATTTTTTTGTAGGTTATGAGCCTGGATTTGTGATACTTTCCATTCTCTTATTTTCCGAGGCTTCTTAGAGATTTGTGAGGTAGCTGTTTGTCATCTCAGCGGACCTTCTTACTCCTATTTATGATATTGTTCTATTTTAGAGACAACATCATTTGAGACTTACGTTTTCTTTCAAATCTATTGTAATACTTTAGAGGCTGGTACACGTGACAACCATATTTTGGGGGTATTTTTGAGTTAATTATGAAATTTCCGTATTTTATTGTAATGGGTAAGTGTTAGGCTGACTTGTCTTGGTGGGATAAGATGAGTGCCATTACGTCCATTTTTGGGTCGTGACAAAATGGTATCAGAGCCCCAGGTTCATAGGTCTCATGTGTATACAAGCCGAGTCTAAGTAGAGTCTTGAGGATTGGTACGGAGACGTCTGTATTTATCTTCGAGAGGCTATAATGACTTTTAAGAAAAATCTTCACTTTTTGGATATTTATCGTGCGTACTTGGTCCGCTTTTGATTCTTATGGCTTCACTCCATTCACTCTTACTTATAGTGATGAATCGGGCGTAGTTCCTCATGTGGGTAGTTGGGGTGTTGTGTATGGCTTGGAGTCTAGATCTGGTTTGGAAGTGATAAAGTTATTGAAAGGAGTCTTGGTCAAACTAAGAATGTTTAGCAATTTGAAGGGGTTGGGTAAGGTTAGTTACCCCAGTAAAGAGAATAGTAATTGTGTGGTCTATACGATATTTAGAGTGGTTTAACAATTGAAAGTGAAATGATTAAAATGATGGCTAGATAATGGACATGTATCATTGGAAACTACAATTAGTGAAGTTGTCATAACAAGTATGAGTTACTTAGCAAATGATGAGAATGATGTTGCACCAATTGAGGTTAGAATCTTTTTTTGGATTCATAGATTGAGTGTATACCAAAGAAGGTCATGATATGACTATTACAATGGTGCCAATTCTTACTTTTAGAGTTATGGAATGTGTTACTCTTGTTATGGACCTGATCTACAAAGGAATGCATATCGCTTTTGATGAGAGACTGAACGAATTTGGTAGCGTATAATAGTTACTTAATGGGTAGAAATGTGTAGGCTATTTGGGTACAATCTTCTCGGTAGGTATGATGTGTTCTAATGGTGGATGCAACGAACTTTCACGATATGGTACTAGTGGTATATAAAAATAGATACATCGATTGT
The DNA here is from genome assembly GCA_036250505.1 of Solanum acaule. NCBI lineage: Eukaryota > Viridiplantae > Streptophyta > Magnoliopsida > Solanales > Solanaceae > Solanum > Solanum acaule. The sequence continues at coordinate 51,110 of JAJOOR010004095.1, read as the reverse complement.
TAAGTGCAAATACTAACTACTTAAGGAATTATCTATTGTATCACATGCTCATATAATAAGATTTGGTGTTGGATTCATATTTGAGAAATCAACTAGCTTGTTAGTACGAATGAATGAGTTAAGCATTATTTATAAGGAAGCTTTTAGTGGTGGATCTTTGGTATGATATTGATGTGTTTAGGTTGTGAAATGTATTTTGAGGATTTTAAATGAGTGCTGATTTCATCGTAAGCTCCATGGAAGTGGGTCGACATTAGAATGACAAGCTTATAGGTAAAGGAAGTCTCAACGAGTATATTTGTGTGAACGTAATTGAGAATTTTAGTAAGAAAGTGCATCTAAAATTGCGTTAGTCTTTTGAATTTAATTGGTATAGTTGGTTTTGAGATGTCATGTCGATGACAAAGTTGACTTTGTGGTGATGGCAAGGGCTAACTGAGCATAATGGTAATAAGAGTTCGTGATGGATTGTGATTAGGATGAACTATATGATAAAGATTGTTGGTTAAATGGATTTTTGTATGGTAATGACGACTTGTAGGTATTTAAGGTTGTAATTTTCAAGTATTCGGTGAGTAACGTGATTGTATGGAAGCTTTTAGGAGATGCGGGGACACCGCTCGAATAGAACTTAAAGGAATTAGAGTCATAATGAAAAATAAATAAATTGTGGAATGAAGTGTAGCCTTTGGAAAGAGGTGAGAACAATAATATTTTATTCTGATTGCAAGGGCTAAGAATGTATCTTCAGAGGGGTTGAGAATTGAGGTATAGAGACATGTGGTTCCATCCGTTTTCCTATGGTTATGGTGATAGTGTTACGTGCCATTCATATCAGTTAAAAGTTGTTGGATAAGATTTGAGAAAGAAGGGTACAGACGTTTGACTCAAGTGTGATGATAAGTGCTTTATTGTTTTGAGTTTGGTAATTGGTACATTTGAATCTTTAACGAAGGATACGGTAATATCAATGGAGAGGCGATCAAGTATAGGCTAAGATACGTGAATTCATAAAGATCTTCAATGTATGAGCTAATGTTGATAGATAATGGGATTGTGTTACACGTTTGGGATCAAAATTCAAAGTTTTTCATTGTGAGTTTAGGTTTGTGGTAGTGTGTTTTGTCAAGGTATGGATTGGTAAGGTAAGAAGTGATCGATCGCATTGAGTATAAAGCATTTGGAAGGACTTATGCATAATTTGATTAGTGAATTTGGTTACTTTAGATTGTTATACCTAAGAGGGGTTTCGCGTAATGTTTTGGTTTAGAGGACAAGGTAAAAATATGATGGGTTATTGGTCAATGATAAGATTGGTAAGCAAGTCAGTGAAAGGAAAAAGAGTCTGGTGTATTAAAGAGTTCAATATATTTAGAATTTTGTGTCATAGAAAGAATTTATGAAAAGTGAAGGAATCAGACCTCTCGTGTTAACCATTGGTTTGTAGTTGAAGATTTTATTGATTTTTGCCTATAAATTTAGATATGAACGTGAGATGCGAACTAGTTCGGTACTGACTTACTAGGGGTTTATCATCGAAGTTTTATAAAGATTGAATTTTGGTTGGGTGACAAGTAATGAGGTGTGGAAGGTTCTATGTGGTTATGTCGAGCAAGATTGTTCAAATTAGGATAGACAACTTATTGATGTTCAACGGTGTGGACCTACAGTTTTACATAATTAATGAAGACTTCGAGGGGATTGAAACAACTTTGTTGATGGGACGATATAGACTGTTATGATGTGTTACATAGACATTTGATGGTGAGTAGAGATTATGAACTTATAGTATACCAAATTATTGGAGTGACCAAGAATTTCTGAAGTTTTGGCATGAGGTATTTGATGGTTTTAAATATTAGTTGAAATTTGGTATTTGAAAGATTACGTGGAGTTGACATTGTACGTGATTCAATAACTTTATATTGATTGGAAAGTACTTTTAGATTTGAAATTAGTGTTGTTAGCCTTGGGTGTGACCCGTATCCGTCATAAAATGCTTATTTGGAAAGAGAGAGAACCATAGTTTGAAAATTTTGGAGACGATAATGTGTTTGTTAAGAAGACTTTGATACTAGTGACAATTTGAGAGTAAGGTAAATGACGGGTGTGGTTATGATATTTGTTAGTATTAAGAGTGTTGACTTTAGTGAAGTACTGTGAGAAGTATATGGGTTCAATAAATCGAGTATGTGTACGATTGTAATGGGGACTAGACTAATTGATTGTGGGTGGCTAAAAATCAAGGAGATGGAGTTAGATGGATGTAAATGTTTGATATGGGCATTATGGAAAGAGTATCTTGTGTTATTCGACTTTGGTTCTGTACGTTATGATGTGACCACCCTCTTCGTTTTGGACATTATTTAGAGTTTGATTCACTGCCTATGTTACACGTGTTTTCATATCTATGGGTGAATCCCTAGTGGTGGATCGGGTATACCGATCCTATGATTGTCCTCTTAGTAGAGTGGCATCCTTGGTTAGACTTGTTCGTTTCAGTTATGGAAGATTTGGTATTGTTTGGGATAGTTGAAGTATACTAGTGATTCTACACACCAACCTTGCTTAAGAGAATTCATAAAAGTGCTACCATGGATACTTACAGTTGTTTGATAGTCTTAATATTCATCTCGTCATCGAGGTCACGTTCCGAATATGTGTGATTGAATAAAGGGAGCATTGGGTCTAGCTCTACTGTCCTTAAAGCTTATCTACAATAATAGCTATTGATCTAGCATTTTGATAGTGTTGTTAGAGGTTCTGTTAGCTTGGGTGTATCGCTAGCTGAGTGGCTACTTGACCATTTTCATTTTTGGGTTAGATATGTTTGAACTTCTTTTGATGAGTACTCGATGTCTAAAGATCATATTTTCTTTAACTTAAGCTCGTGGAAATATTAGTTTGTGCGAATGAAATATTTATAAGATCTATAATGGTTTGTGCATTATGAGTGTCTGGTGGTTGATTCAGGCTCACATCTGATTATAGCTGATATCAATTCAGAATGTTATCTTGGTTATGTGAGAAAAGATTCATCATGATAGTTCTATTATGGTCCAATAGATTTAAGTTCGGTTTGGGTTCAAGGGTTGGTCTGTGGCTTGAAAATCACTCCTGATTTGCAAATTTGCCAAATTTTGATTCAAAAGTTCAGTTCTCAGTAGTTGATCTTGATGAAATGGTCTTAAGGAGGAGCTCACTTAGAGAGATGAACACCGACTAGTAGGTCATAACTTAGACATTTGGTAACGTCGGTTATTCTTCCTTCTTCTTCTTCCTTATGTTCGAGGACGAACAAGATTTTTAGTGGTGGATAATGTAACGATCCTCTTAGTTGTTTTATGTATTTTAATCATTATTTTTATATTAGCCCTTTTTAGTAGCTTTTCTAAATAATTTATGACTTACAAAAATAAGTGGAATGATTTTCAGATTTAATAAAAGATTATTTTGTTGCTAATAATAATAGAAAAGGAAAATCAATAAATAAATAATAAAAGTAAAAAAGAAATAAAAGGGTAAATGTTGCTGGCTGTTGTGAACAACAGCAGTTCGCTCGCGCAGCCGAGAAAAAGAAATAGAAAGGGTTGGAATACTCACCTGCGCCGTCGACAAGAGCATTCAGGTGAGAATTGTATCTCCAAATCTAGTGATTTCACAATTAAAGGCTTAGGCGAGAGAACAAACATATTGCATTGACGTTAACGAAGTAATATGATAGTGGGATGGCAGGAAATTGTTGTTGCTGTGTATATTATTAGATAGGATTCAAATTTTAATAGTTAAATATTGGTTAATAATGATTGGCAAGACCTTAGTCTAATGATTAGGTAATAATGGCCTAAATGATTTGGAAGGAATATTGGTGGTGAATTGATGATTTCATGTTGTAACTTCCAGCGAATGAATTGAGGATTCACAAACTTTATTCGTCTTTGATATTTTGTTCTTTATCCGTATACTTATTATATTATAATTCAAGTTTTGCTATATTGAAATAAGTAATTAAATATAATGGTATAAAATTATATGAATACCATTAGGTTGATGATATATGGAGAAATTGGAACTTAACCCTAGACTTGAAATTTGGAGAAAATTGAAGAGTTGACATGTTATTGGCATCAAGATTAGGAATTTGATTATAGATTTGAGTGAATTTTTGGGTCTAGTCTAGACAGAAAGTAATGTGGGTGTTTTTAGTTTCAAAATCTTATTGTGATTATTAATGTGAATAGATTGCTTTGAGTTGTAAGTTCAACAAAAAGGGAAGACTCAAGTCCCAGAGTGAATTCTTGATTGATTGAGGTAAGTGGATTTCTATACCCTTGTTAAGTGTATGGAATTCGTGTATTTTCTTGTAATATGTGTTTGGGGGTAATGAGACTTGGTGATGGGTTGACTTGCCCACATTGATTAATTCTAATAATGAAAAAGGGGTAATAAAAGGCAATGTGATTAAATATTTTTGTGTGATGTGTTGAGAATTGTTGGTGATGGGCATTGGTACGAGTACCACTATTATAAAGGGAAAATTTATTACTATAGAATGCGGATTGTAATCCAAGAATGTCAAAGCATATGGGCATTAGTTGATATATTGTTGACTTGATTTATTATGTGTTATTGTGTTCTTTATTGAACTCGTATACTGGTGATAGCTGAGGTGATTACATATCATATTGATATTTGATTGAGTTGCATCATCCCTTTTATTGAAATCATATTCTTCACATGCATTGACATGAGCTTGAGTATAAGTTGGGCACGTGGAGATCGTCCGTGCTGGAGATGGTGAGATGTTAAGATTATAATTTGGGCACGTGGAGATCGTCCGTGCGAAATTTGTTTGATTTATGATAGTGAATTGAGATCGTCCGCACAGACATGTGGAGATCGTCCGTGTCGGTATATGGACCTTGCGAGTCCCCCATGGGTCATGAACTCTCGATGTATTTCCGAGGAGTATCATGTATATACGATTGTGAGAGTACTTGGTATTCTGAGGCATATCATTTCATGGTGTCATATTGCATTGCATCCCATGGCATCCTTCATTCTTGATGATTATGTGTTTTATTATTGGTCGGAAAGTATTTGATGTTTGATTACCTCTATTTGATGAAATTGATCTTGTATGTTGTTGATATTTGTGAGTGCCTTTTTGTGAAAGTTGTGAATGAGGAATATTGAGGATATGTAATTTGTTAAACTGATTGTTGTTGAGCTAAGTGTTATGTAAACTGTGAACTGTTAGATTGGGCTGGTTTTATGCAGGTTGTAGTTGTGGAGGTTCGGTTGGAATGTAAGGAGTACCCGTATTCTATTCCCATAGCTTGTGTTTAGAGGTGTACTTGCTGAGTACCGTGTGGTTTGGTACTCACCCTTTGCTTCTACAATTTTTTTGTAGGTTACGAGCCTAGGTTTGTGATACTTTCCGTTCTCTTAGTTTCCGAGGCTTCTTGGAGATTTGTGAGGTAGCTGTTTGTCATCTCAGCGGACCTTCTTACTCCTATTTATGATATTGTTCTATTTTAGAGACAACATCATTTGAGACTTACGTTTTCTTTCAAATCTATTGTAATACTTTAGAGGCTTGTACACGTGACAACCAGATTTTGGGGGTATTTTTGAGTTAATTATGAAATTTCCGCATTTTATTGTAATGGGTAAGTGTTAGGCTGACTTGTCTTGGTGGGATAAGATGAGTGTCATTACGTCCATTTTTGGGTCGTGACAAAAATATTAAAGAAATATTAAATAAATAGTACATAAAAATATATTACTCTTTCCATTTCAAAATAATTGAAGATTATTGGGGACTGAGGTGTTTCGTACCCTTTAAGAAAGGAAGATTATGACATAAATTAGACATTACTTTTTATTTTTGCCCTTATTAATTAGGATAAATCCTTTTAGTCATAAAAGTTGTCACGACCCAGACCATCGTGATTGACATCCACACTAACCCTCCGGTGGGAGAACCACTACTACAACCCAAACCAAGCAACTAAAACAAAAACTAACACATTTAAGTTACGGAAACAAGTCAAATAGCTAAAAACTAAAGTTCCCATAAATTTCCAAAAGATCTAACAACTAAACAATGCGGAAATAACACCTAGAACCTAAAAGTCAATGTACCAAAACATCTAATTAGATCCATAAGTCTAAAAAGAAGGGTTACGACCCTAAACTAATGAACTAATAACTAACTAAAAAAGTCTAAGTCTGAAATGTGGAATAGACGAAAGGAGAACTTATGGCAGCATGAAAGAACTGACTTACCCTTGAATTCGATCAGCAATCACTGATATTCTAAGCGAGGTCTATCAATAGCCGCCTGAAGATGCCCTGTACTCAACAAAGAAAGAGCAAGTGTAGTATCAGTACACAACCAGAGTGTACTAGTAGGATCACGCGGCTATCACACTAAGTGCAATATACATAAGTCATTACAACAATATGATCACATGTATAATATCGAACATATACAAGATTATCAACATTTACGAACAATACACAATTTCACATTTCTCAAGATACACAATTATGTCAAATCATTGATCATCTCATGGAACCCAAATCCAAACAGTTAGCATACCAGAACGTGGTACCCGATACAATGATTATACCGGAACGTGGCAACCGATCCCATAATTATGCCGGAACGTGGCAACCGATCCAAGTTAGTGTGTCGGAACGTAATACCCAATCCATTCAACAAGCCGCAATCACAATCACAAAGTACATTCTCATAATTATACAATCAAGTTATGATTCATGGCATTTATCATTCATATATCCTCATTTGCAATTAATGTGATTAATAATGCAACATTCGCATATATACACGTATCATAATGACGCAAGAACAAACATATATCACACAATCATAGAACTACAACCATCACTTACCTCGAAGCAAGCTTGAAACCCTAAGAAACTTTCTTCCCTTTCCGGATTCGTTCCGCTTGTTCTTGGTCTACAAATAATCAATATAATACGGGAATCAATAAACAATCACTAATTACTCGGATTACTAACAATTCTAATAACCCTAGATCATACCCATGATCCCACTACCCAAATTAGAAAATTTTCCACCATAATTCTCAGTTCAAAACTCTTTCCCATCGATAATTACCAATTAGACTACGTTCTACGGACTGAAAAATGGATTCGGGGAGTTAAAATCTTACCTTTAGTCTCAAGAATGGTGGAAAACTGTCAAGAAAAGCCCTGGGTTCGTTCCTTTGCTCTCAAGTTCAAAAGTTGCAAAATAAAACGTTATTGGGGTTTATTTCTGACTTTAAGTCGCGTCTGCTCCGCCACGGCGGCACTCACCCGCTACAGCGGCTTGCACGGAACCAGTGAGCTATTTTAATAATTCCAAGACCCTCATTTCACAACACACCTTCAACCAACGACACTCAGAAAATACCCGTTCACGCTAAGATCAATTCTGGGAGTTCTACTCGCCCGAATTCAATTCCGTAAAGTCGTACAAATTCCTTAACGACTTATCTATCTACTCATGTGATCAAATTCATAATTAAATCAACTAATTGCTACCAGATTTCCATAGACTTTAATGACTCCGATTTCGTCCAAATTTGGACTAGCTTGGGAAATTTGAAGTTACTACGAAAAAGTTTTATGTCCTAAAAATTTTCCCCAGTGGCTTTTCTATAACGACGAAATTCGATCAATATAATAGATACCAATTTACCCATCACTCGTCCTCGAGTGACAAAACTTAGGAAAAATAGGCTAAAGAAAGAATGGAGTTGTACCTAAATCGACGAACCATTGGGGATACTTGTCTCACATGTCCTTCTTGGTTTCCCAAGTAGCTTCCTCAACTGGACGATACTTCCATTGAACCTTCACGGACTTAATCTCCTTGGTCCTCAACTTACGCACATCACCATCAAGATTTGCAACCGGTTCCTCCTCATATTGGAGGTCTTTGTCTAACACAATTGAGTCCCACTTAATGATATAATCTCCTTCACCATGATATCTCTTCAACATGGACACATGAAATAATGGATGAACTCCCGATAGGTTAGGAGGTAAAGCCAATCTATAAGCTACTGGCCCTACACATTCAAGAACCTCAAAGGGACCAATGTATCACAGACTTAGCTTGCCCTTCTTGCCAAATCTCATCACCCCTTTCATGGGTGATACCTTAAGAAGAACATTCTCACCAGTTTGAAAAGCCATATCTTTTACCTTATGGTCTGCATACTTCTTCTGTCTACTCTGGGCTGCTAAGAGTTTAGTTTGGATGCTCCTCACCTTATCTTGAGCATCCTTCACTAAGTCAACCGTTAAAGGTTTCACATCTCCATCCTCAAACTATCCTATGGGAGATCTACATCCCCTCCCATAAAGTGCCTCAAATGGTGCCATATCAATGCTGGAGTGATAGCTATTATTGTAAGAGGACTCACACAAAGGTAAGAACTTGTCTCAATGCCCTCCAAAATCAAACACACATCCCCTCAACATGTCTTCTAACACTTGAATAATCCTTTTCGGCTGCCCATCCGTCTGTGGATGGAAGGTTGTACTAAAAGTGAGTTGTGTACCCAATTCATCATGCAATTTCCTCCAAAACTTAGATGTGAATTGGGTACCACGGTCTGAGATGATAGAGAGGGGCACCTTATGCAACTTCACTATCTCTTTCACATACACCTTAGCTAATTTTTCAGAATTATAATCTATTCTTACAGAAATAAAATGGGCTGACTTAGTCAATCTATCAACCACTACCCAAATAGAATCAAACTTCCCCAAAGTCTTGGGAAGACCAACCACAAAATCCATGGTTATCCTCTCCCACTTCCATTCCAGAATTGGCATTATCTGAAGTAAACCTGCTGGCCTTTGGTGTTCATACTTCACTTGTTGTCAATTTTGACACTTAGCCACAAAATCTGCTATATCCTTCTTCATGCCTGGCCACCAATAAATTCGCTTCAAATCTCAGTACATCTTTATCACACCCGGATGAATGGAATATCGTGAACCATGGGAATCTGTCAACAATTATTGAATCAAGTCATCAACTTGAGGAACACAAATCCTTCCTTTTAAACTGAGCACACCTTCCACATCAAGAGTGGTCTCTTGTGCCTTACCAATCGCAGTCTTCTTCTTGAGTTCATTTAAATTTTCATCCTCAAATTATTTGGCCTTGATCTCTTCAATGAACGTGGCCCTAACCTCAATGCTAGCTAACACCCCACCTCTTTATGAGATACCTAACTGCATGAAATTAGACTCCAGGTTTGAATTTCCCTAGCCAAAGGTCTCTTAGTTACACTCAAGCAAGCTAGACTACCATACTCACCGCTTTTGGACTCAAAGCGTCTGCCACAACATTAACCTTATCCTGATAGTATTGAATGGTTACATCATAATCCTTGCGTAACTCCATCCACCTTCGCTGTCTCAAATTCAGATCCTTTTGAGTGAACACATGCTCCAAACTATGATGATCAGTAAATACCTCACACTTAATACCATAGAGGTAATATCGCCAAATCTTAAGAGAAAACACTACCGCTGCCAACTCCAAATCATGCGTTGAGTAATTCCTCTCATGCACCTTCAATTGACGCGATGCATAAGCTATAACATTCTTATCCTACATCAACACAACACCCAAACAAGAATGTGAAGCATCACAATAAATAATAAAATCTTTACCTTCAACTGGTAATGCTAGAATAGGTGTTGTGATCAAGAGAGTCTTGAGCTTTTGAAAGCTCTCCTCACATTTTTCAATCCATTCAAATGATATCTCCTTTTTGGTTAAATTTGTCAAGTAAGTGGCAATGGCAGAAAAATTCTTCACAAATCGACTATAGTAGCTAGCAAGCCCCACAAAACTCCTATCTTCCATCACAGAGCTAGGCCGAACCCAATTCTTAACCGCTTCAATCTTTTGGGGATCTACCATTACCCCTTCTTTTGACACTACATGTCCCAAAAATGCAATAGAAGTCAACCAAAATTCACACATAGAAAATTTAGCATATAACCTTTGTTTCCCAAGAACACCCAGAACAATACAAAGATGGTCGACATGCTCTTCCTTGCTTTTCGAATAGACCAAAATGTCATCAATAAAGACTAACAAACGAGTCAAGAAATGGCTTGAACACCCTATTCATCAAACTCATGAAAGCTGTAGGCGCATTAGTCAAACCAAAAGACATAACCAGAAATTCATAGTGCCTATAACGGGTTCTAAACGCCATCTTGGGCACATCCTCAAACCTAATTTTCAACTGATGGTAGACAGACCTTAGATCAATCTTAGAGAAGACCGATGCACCTTGCAATTGGTCAAAAATATCATCTATTCGAGGCAAAGGGTACTTGTTTCGAATAGTGACCCTATTCAATTGTCGGTAATCTATACACATTCTCATACTACCATCCTTTTTCTTAACAAACAAAACTGGAGCACCCCATGGGGAAGCACTTGGGTGAATGAATCATTTATCAAGAAGTTCTTGGATTAGAGCCTTAAGCTCTCTTAATTATGCCGGAGCCATGCGATATGAAGCGATAGAAATGGGATGAGTACCAGGTTCTAAATCAATGCAGAAGTCTATATCCCTATCCGGAGGCATACCAGGAAAATCATTAGGAAACACTTCTCAAAATTCTAAAACCACAGGAATTGACTCAATAGATGGAGACTCAACCTCAAAATCTTGAATATGAGCCAAATAATCCAAACAACCCTGCTCTACCAGTTTACTTGCCCGAATGGAGGATATGATCTTAGCTTGCTTAGGCTTGTACACCCCTTCCCACTCTAACTTTTCCCTTCCTGGAATTTCTAGAGTTACAGACTTAGTATTACAACTAAGCACAACATAATAGGGGGACAACCAAGTCATGCCTAAGATTATATAAAAGTCAGTCATATCCAAAATCACCAAATCAACCCAAGTCTGAAAACCCTTAAACAAAATAGGACAAGCATGATAGACATGGGTGACTATGACAGACTTTCCAACAGAGGTAGAAACATGGATGGGGGCATCAAGTATATCACAAATCATAGCAAATTCTGAGGTAAATCGCACGGATACATATGAATAAGTAGAACCCGGATCAAATAACACATTAGCCATCCGGTCACAGACAAGAATAGGACATGCGATCACTGCGTCAGACGCCTTTGCTTCATTCCTGCTCGAAAAGGCATAACACTGAGCCCTATCATCTTGACGAGCTACATCCCTGTACACATGTATTTTTTATCGAACTTAAAATTTTACACCATTTTTAGAGCTGAAATATTTTTATAAATATAAATTAAATATTTTAAGTTTTCTCTTGTTTTGTTAAGTTTATTTTAAAAGATTTGAAAACAACAAAAATAGAATCACTTTTTAAGGTAAGTTTTATTTTCAATTGTTTAAAAAGAAATGGAAGATTACAAAAAATCTACATTATTTTTGAAATTAAGTTTTTATAAATAAGCTAGTATTATTTAATTGTTTTTTTTTATGTATAGCTAGATGACTTTTTCTTAGATTTTTATTAATTTTAAATAATTAGTTGATATGTTATTATAATTTATTATTTGTAGTTAATTATTATTCTTTTAAAAGTAGAATAAAACTAAAACTAAAATAAAAAATAACCTAAATAATCTAACAAACCTACCCCACTCCTACTCCTATCCAAAACATACTACACATAGAAAAAAAAGGAAAAGGAGAACAAAAAAAAATCTTTTGACTTATTTTCAAAAAAATAAAAAATAAATAAGAAAAGAAAAGAAAATCACCAGCAAGTTATACTCCCACTTCCTCTCAACTTCCATATACTCCCACTTCTTCACAACTCTCCACTTCACACGACTAGAGAAAGAAAAAGTCAATAACAAAAAGAGACCCACTCACACACGTACCAAAAAAAAAATCTGCAAAAAGAAAAAGGAGAAAAATCGATCCTATATATATATAATACATATGCCAGAATAAATGATAGATCATTAGCAAAGAAAAATAGAAGGGAAAAAAGATTTCCAGCAACATACTTCTTTCTCTACGCGTACAACACATACGTATTTGTCCTCTTATTATACATATTTTTCTCCACTCACAAATAAAGGTTGAGTTGGAGGTTTGCTTTCGTGGTTTCAAGTTTGTGGTTTTCTATTAGGATTGCTTTATTTTCATGAGTTTGATTTTCGCAAGAGGTACTATTTAACATTTATTTTTTAATTTGACTTTCATGATTATATAGTATTTAATTCCAATGAGACAGTCTTATTGGTGAAAACCCTAACGGGCACCATAAGGCGAATGTGAGTTAAGAGAAATGAGAGAGTTTTGTTGGTGAAAACCCTAACGGGCACCATAAGGCGAATGTTAGTTGAAGGAATCAAAATGAAGGAGTCTTAGCAGCCAAAACCCTCATGGACATCATAAGGCGAATAAGGGTTTGAAATTGGTTATGACTTCAGTAAAGGATGAGACCCCACATAAAAAATTAGAGGATCAATAATGGTTGATGAATAATTGGATGGACAAATCGGGTAATCAATTCAAATTGCATGTCATGATCGATAGAGTCGGCTACCACACTCAGATAAGTTTTCTTTCTTCCCCTCTCTAAAAGAGATTCTTCTTCGAATCATTTTCTTTTATTCTTGTGTAGTATATATTTTTCTTCCACTTTGCTTCATATGTCCTTGAATTGAGTCTGTGTCAAGAAGGCGAGAAAGGATTTCAAGACTTGCTACCAACTCTGGATTTGTACAAGGAAAAACATCAGGCCAATGAGTTATCATTTGTCGACGAGTTTTGGATTCAGAAAAGTCCATGATTTAATTAAGGCTAAACCATAAGTAGCGAGAAACGAAGGAACATATGAGATTTAAGTCCCTCAAAGTAAGCAAATTTGGGTAAAATACAGTCAATCAATGACGAGCACTGGCCATTTGGAAATAAGCACCATCTTTTATTTCTCTCACAAAATTTTCTTATATATAAATTGGGGCAAAATATTGTGTTATATTTTTTGTTTGTTTTAATTTCAGGAATCTAGTGATAGAATGGGGTTAATCCACATTTTCAGCTCAGGATATTGGATGGAAAATAGTGTAATTTTCAAGCTCAATTTCTATTGAAGAAGCAGGAGGTCATTCTTAAAAAAAAAAAAAAAACACAGTCAATAACAAAGTACAAGTAAAAGGAACCTACCTGGATAAAGACGTTTACCTGTGAACTCATTTTAGATGAAAATAATAACTCATAACTCAAGAAGCACGAAGACTCAAGTCAAGGTTCAAGAAAAGCTACATAGATAGGGTAGTGTACTTGTATTTCCTTTAAATTTTTTGTTAATTATATTCATGTAACAATAGGAGTCGCGAGCTGGAGCCTCGAGGGGACCTCACTTGACTTCTAACTCTTCATTTCATCTCCTTGAACTACACATGACCTGATTACCTTATAATCCAGGATATGTAGGATGTCCAAAACTAGGACTCGGTCGCATATTTTTCTTTTTGAATAAGATTCCAGTCAATGGGACGTAGTATAGCAAGGACCCTCTTGGATAATGGGACTAGACTAACATAGTCTTTTGTAAACGGTTCATCATGAAGACTGGAGTTGGTGTAAACACGCATAAGCCCTCTGAAGAGTACATCGCGACAAAGCTCGAATCGTTCAAAGTCTCGATTCAAAGCTAAGCACCATCTTTTATTTTTTCACAAAATTTTCTTATATATAAACTAGGGCAAAATTTTGTGTTATTATTTTTGTTTGTTTAATATCAGGAATCTAGTGATAGAATGGGGTCAATCCACATTTCCAGCTCAGGATCTTGCATGGAAAATAGTGTAATTTTCAAGCTCAATTTCAATTGAAGAAGCAGGAGCTCATTCTAAAAATAAAAAAAAACACAGTCAATAACCAAGTACGAGTAAAAGGAACCTACCTAGAGAAAGTTGTTTACCTTTGAACTCATTTGAGATGAAAATCAATATCTCATAACTGAAGAAGCACAAAGACTCAAGTTTAGGTTCAAGAAAAGCTACATAGATAGGGTCGTGTAGTTGTATTTCCTTTAAATTTTTTGTCTTTTATATTCGTGTAACAATAGGAGTCGCGAACTGGAGCCTCGAGGGGACCTCACTTGATTTCCAACTCATCATTTCATAACTTTGAACTACACGTGACCTAATTCCATTATAACCCGGGATATGTAGGATGTCCAAAACTAGGACTCGGTCGCATATTTTTCTTTTCGAATAAGAGTCCGGTCAAAACTTGTCACCTTGTCTATTTCTTTGTCTGAAAAGTCTTCGTTTTTCCAGTCAAAGAGTGACAAACTGTAGACACGTAATTTTTTACCGAACTTAAAATTTTACACCATTTTTAGAGCTGAAATATTTTTATAAATATAAATTAAATATTTTGACTTTTCTCTTATTTTGTTAAGTTTATTTTAAAAGATTTGGAAACAACAAAAATAGAATCACTTTTTAAGGTAAGTTTTATTTTCAATTGTTTAAAAAGAAATGGAAGATTGCAAAAAATCTACATTATTTTTTACATTAAGTTTTTATAAATAAGCTAGTATTATTTAATTGTTTTTTTTTTATATATAGCTAGTTGACTTTTTCTTAGATTTTTATTAATTTTAAATAATTAGTTGCTATATATGTTGTTATAATTTATTATTTGTAGTTAATTATTATTCTTTTAAAAGTAGAATAAAACTAAAACTAAAATAAAAAATAACCTAAATAATCTAACAAACCTACCTTACTCCTACTCCTATCCAAAACATACTACACGTAGAAAAAAAAAGGAAAAGGAGAACAAAAAAAAAGCTTTTGACTTATTTTCAAAAAAATAAAAAATAAATAAGAAAAGAAAAGAAAATCATCAGCAAGTTATAATCCCACTTCCTCTCAACTTCCACATACTCCCACTTCTTCACAACTCTCCACTTCACACGACTAGAGGAAGAAAAAGACAATAACTAAAAGAGACCCACTCACACATGTACTAAAAAAAATCTAGAAAAAGAAAAAGGAGAAAATTCGATCCTATATATATATATATCACACATATGCCAGAATAAATGATAGATCATTAGCAAAGAAAAATTTAAGGGAAAAAAGATTTTCAGCAACATACTTCTTTTTCTACGCGTACAACACATATGTATTCGTCCTCTTATTATACATATTTTTCTCCACTCACAAATAAAGGTTGAGTTGGAGGTTTGCTTTCGTGGTTTTCTATTAGGATTGCTTTATTTTCGTGAGTTTGATTTTCGCAAGAGGTACTATTTAACATTTATTTTATAATTTGATTTTCATGATTATATAGTATTGAATTCCAATGTTATGAATTGGCTCAAATTCTATGCTTGTTCAACCTTTTCATTATAATATTGAAATACGGTAAATACGTGTATATCGTTAAATTTAGAATAAATTCTGTATAGTATCGTATCTTGATCTTTATGTCTAGTATCTGGTGATATCGTTCTTGCTCCTATTTTTACCACACAAATTCATATTCTGTTTCTTTTTACTTATTTTTAATATATTTATTTGTGAATTAAAGCATGAATAAAGTTATTTAAATGATTCCATGTATTAGATAGTCTATAAAGTTGATTCTGATAGTACACCTTACTTTTCTCTCCTTATTATTTTCAGTATTGATACTTTATTGTAAATAAGCATTTAACTGTTTAAAATATTGTCTCTTTTGTTATTAGCTAAATACGTTAAATTAGTAAAATAGTTGATGATAATATTGAATGAGGAATTCGTGAGGTAGAATTGATTTGTAATTTGTTTAATGCTAGTGTTAATTATCATCTAAAGTAGGCCATTGAATATTATTTTGAGAAAAATAACTGTTGGATTGATATACAATGCTCATTATTTTTTTTCTTTTATCAAATAACAAGAAATAAAAATAAAACAAAAACAATATAGACTACCTTCATACATATACGACACAAAAAAAAGAAGAAGAAAGGAACATAAACGTAATAAAAAAATGAGAAAAGAGAAACAGAATGAAACAAAAACAAAGGAAAAGAATATATAAAAAAAATATAAAATAATAACCAAAAAACAGCAAAAATAAATAAAATATATATAAGAAAAGGTTAGAAAACGGACAGAGGCACAAAACCAAGGAAGAAAAAGGAAAACATACAATTTTTTATTTTTTATTTTTTTGTTAGATGAGTAATAATAATAATTAAATTTCATCTCAATTAAGAATGTGGTTCCACACCTTTTTGAGATACTTAAGAAACTCAAGGATGCGGTCACGCACCTTGGCCAAATTCAAGGATGCGGTTACGCACCTTGGCCAAATTATTTTAATAATTAATTTTGTTAATTCAAACCAAGAGGTGTAAATTGAGATTATTAGGTGTGATGAACTTGAGAGGGGAAGATAGTTATGTCTCCAAATGTCAAGATCGAGAATGCAATTATGCATCCGGTTTAAAACTAATAAAAATTCAACAACTAAAAAATAAGCAAACCATGGCCTGTAGACACAATATATCCAAAAATAGTAAAAATAAGTATAAGTCAATAAAAGTGACCGTGCTAGAACCACGGGACTCGAGGGATGCCTAATACCTTCCCTCGGTCAACAGAATTCCTTACCCGAATTTTTGGTTCAAAGACCAAAACTAAAAGAGTCATTTCCTATTGATTAGGGATTCTAAAAGGTGACTTGGAACACCACAACTCAATTCCAAGTGGTGACTTTGAAACAAAATAAAATAATCCCTAAATCAATAACGTCACTTAAATTGGAAAAACCCTATCGCTGGTCGCAAAATGGGTGTGACATTTCTGCCTGGTTGCACTGTACCTCTGCTTACGTTACCATTTCCTCTATCCCCACGGCCACCTTGAGGATGCCCTCGACCATTATTAACATATCCCGTGGGTACAATCTCTTCTCATATACTCAGGTTCTCCACAATTTTAGCAAGTACGATCAAAAAATGGTTTGCCGCCTGTCGAAGGCGCGACTCCCTGACTATCCTGAATCAAATTATGAGATGGAGTTCCTGAGTAGTTACCTAGAGGCGGGCATAGCAGACTGAATTGGCTTGGCTGCAAGTGTTGGCCTTCCAGACCCCCTGGAGTAAGAACCTTAAAGGTTACCCGAGTTCTTGGCCCTTTTAGCAAATGTCTTAGCTTGACCGTCTCGCCTCACCCCCTCCACTTTCTTAAGAAAGTTAGTTACCTCATTAAAGCTCCTCCCTACAGAGGTCATATCAACAGACAATACCTGCAACTCAAAGTTTAATCCCCTAATAAATAAATGGATCCTCTCCTCCATAGTAGTCACCTATTGAGTAAATATCTAGACAAAGCATGGAACTTAGCCTCATAAGCAGCCACAGACATACCACCCTGCTCCAAAGCCATGAACTTATCCTTCTTGCGATCTCTCAAAGTCCTAGGAACATATTTCTCTAAAACCATTGCATGAAACTGGGGCCAAGATAGTGGGGGTCAAAACTAAAGATCTGCATTCCATATAAGCTCTCCACCACTGCTTAGCCTCACCTAGAAACTAAAAAGTCACTAACTCAACCCCATGCTAATGGACAATTCCCAACTTATGAAGCCTCTCATAGCAATCTATAATAAACTCATAAGCATCCTCACTCTCAGAACCAAGAAATACAGGAGGCTTAAGCTTCAAAAACTTAGTCAACATTTCATTCTCATTACCAGTCATAACAGAACCCAACAAAGGACGGAAGAACACATCATTACCTCCAGTCCCACCCACCT
Source organism: Solanum acaule (assembly GCA_036250505.1). Classification (NCBI taxonomy): domain Eukaryota; kingdom Viridiplantae; phylum Streptophyta; class Magnoliopsida; order Solanales; family Solanaceae; genus Solanum; species Solanum acaule. The sequence goes on along the minus strand of JAJOOR010004095.1, from coordinate 33,253 downwards.
TGGGCGTAGTGACAACAATAGGAGGATTAGCGGGAGCTTGAGTTGCTTGAACAGACGGAAGCACTCCAGGACCAACCAACCCTTTCAAGAATGACATAATTTGTTGAGCTAACACTGGGTCTATAGGAGGAACACCGATAGTTCCAGCCTGAACCTCTTCCTCTAGTCCAACCTCCTCAACATTTTCAATCTCAACATTCTCCTTTATCACTTCATGATGCACAAGAGGGGCCTCATTTTGGGGAGCATTTTTTTATCGGTAGCACATCTCTAGTAGGCGTCACTTTTGCTCGGCCTCTACCCCTAGCTCTTCCACTACCCTTACCTCGACCGCGACCTCTCGCTGTAGATTCCTCAGCTGGAGCATTGACGGGAGCTATGGGCTTGATGCTGTTGAATCTAGCATTAACTATTTGCGAACAGAAGAATGAAGGAGGTTAGATACCAATTCAAATCGATAGATACCAATTGGAATCAAGTTATACCATGAAAGGAGACCAGAGAAACATAGAGATTTTCCTAAAGTCCTATAGTCTCTCGTAGAAAAGTATAGACGCCTCTGTACCGTTCCGCAAGACTCTACTAGACTCATTTTGGTACATCGAGATCAACGAACCTAAGCTTTGATACAAACTTTGTCACGACCCATACCATCGTGATTGGCACCCATACTAACCCTCCGGTGGGAGAACAACTACTACAACCCAAACCAAGCAGCTAAACAAAAAACTAATGCATTTAAGTTACGGAAGTAAGTCATATAGCTAAAAACTGAAGTGCCCATAAGCTTCCAAAAGATCTAACAACTAAACAATGCGGAAATAACATCTAGAACCTGAAAGTCAATGTACTAAAACATCTAGCAAGATCCATAAGTCTAACGAGAAGGGTTACGACCCCAAACTAATGAACTAATAACTAACTAGAAAAGTCTAAGTTCGAAATGTGGACATAGACGAAAGGAGAACTCATGGAAGCCTGAAAGAATTGGCTCACCCTTGAATTCGATTGACGATCACTGATCTTCTAAGCGAGGTTTGTTAATAGCCACCTGAAGATGCCCTGTACTCAACAAAGAAAGAACAAGTTCAGTATCAGTAAACAACCACAGTGTACTGGTAGGATCACACGACTATCCCATTAAGTGCAACATACATAAGTCATTACAACAATATAATTAGATGATTAATATCGAACATATACAAGATTATCAACATTTACGAACAATACACAGTTTCATATTTCTCAAGATACACAATTATGTCAAATCATTGATCCTCTCGTGGAACCCAAACAGTTAGCATACCGAAACGTGGTACCCGATCCACGATTACGCCAAAACATGGCAACCGATCCCATAATTATGCCAAAACGTGGCAACCGATCCCATTATTATGCCAAAATGTGGCAACCGATCCAAGTTAGTGTGTCGGAACGCAACACCCAAACAATTCAACAAGCCACAATCACTATCACAAAGTACATTCTCATAATCATACAATCAAGTCATGATTCATGGCATTCATCAATCATATATCCTCATTTGCAATTAATGTGATCAATAATGCAACATTCACATACATACATGTATCATAATGAAGCAAGAACAAACGTATATCACACAATCATAGAATCACAACCATCACATACCTCGAAACAAGCTTGAAACCCTAAGAAACTTGATTCTTCCCTTTCCGGATCCATTCTACTTGTTCTTGGTCTACAAACTATCAATATAATACGGGAATCAATAAACAATCACTAATTACCCGGATTACTAACAATTCTAACAACCCTTGATCATACCCATGATCCCACTACCCAAATTAGGGCTTTTTCCACCATAATTCTCAGATCAAAACTCTTCCCATCGATAATTACCCATTAGATTACGTTCTACGGATAAAAAAAATGGATTTGGGGTGTTAAAATCTTACCTTTAGCCTCAAGAATTGTGGAAAACTATCAAGAAAACCCTGGATTCGTTCCTTAGCTCTCAAGTTCAAAAATTGCAGAATAAAATATTTTTGGGGTTTATTTCAGACTTTAAGTCGCGTCTGCCCCACCACGGCGGCACTCACACCGCTATAGCGGTCCCGCCCTGGCAGCAGAAATCCCGCCCCAGCGGCTTGTACGGAACCAGTGAGCTATTTTAATAATTCCAAGACCTCCATTTCACAAAACACCTTCAACCAACGACACTCAGAAAATACCTGTTCACGGTAAGATCAATTTCAGGAGTTCTACTCGCCCGAATTCAATTATGTAAAGTTATATGAATTCTTAACGACTTATCTATCTACTCATGTGATCAAATTCATAATTAAATCACCCAATTGCTTCCATATTTCCCTAGACTTTAATGACTCTGATTTTGTCGAAATCTGGATTAGGTTGAGAAATTTCAAGTTACTACGAAAAAATTTTCCAGCCCAAAAATTTTCCTCGTTGGCTTTTCTATAACGACGAAACCCGGTCGTTACAAAAGTTTAGCCAGAATTTGGACAGAATGGTAAAAATACATGTTCACACTATAAACTAGTTTCTTTTTGGACATTTTAACCCCTTAACTTAAAAATTGGATATATTCTTCAATCATGTTTTCAATACATTGAAATTAATTAATGACATTAATTATTGATGATTTCATAATCCATTATGGAAAAGGACTACAAATTCCACCAAAGAATTAAGGGCATGTTTGGAAAGCCACCCTGGTAATTGGGTTTGGTGTAATTGAGTGTAATTACACTATTTGTCTTGTTTGGTTGGTCAGGTAATGAGTGTAATCGGCAAGGGATAATTACACTCTCAAATTCTCAGGAAGGGTCTGTTAATTGTTGGTAAGTACATGGTGTAATTACGAGTTGCTTACTTTTTAATTTTTTTCTTTTTATTTCTATTTTTTTCATTTTAATTTATTTTTTATTTCTCTTAGTTGAAATTCTTTTTTATTTTTACTATAGAATTTCTAAAAATTTATTGTTTATTTTTTATATTTCATTTCTTTCTCATTCTCTACATTTACTTCATGTATGTCCATGGATTTTTCATATTATCAATTTTTTATGTCTTGGTTTTTTTTAACTGGCATAATATTATGTCACGACCCAAGGGTACCCCCTAGATGTAACACGGCGTACTCGACCCCGAAGGGGTCTTATACAAGCCCTTAGCATATCATAAACATAAGTAATAGAAATGATGCGGAATTAAAACTTTTTACAATCGAAGTATTTTCATAAAACTAAATGGAAGTCTAGACATTGTCTCAATAAACCATCTAATACAATCGAGTATTAATAGGGTCCAAGCCCTTTACAACATAGTCTCAAACGGAAAAGTAGAAGAAACTAGAATTGAACAACTTCTGTCCTCAAATCATGAGGACTCACCAAAAGCGTGGAGAATAGTCAATCCAAGCTTTGCACAATGGGACAAGTACATCTCAACGATCGGGACCTACACTTATAGAAAAATGTAGAGAATATGCGTTAGCACAAAATTGCACTAAGTATGATAGTCATGCAAAAATCCTTGAAAACATGTTAAAAAGGGGCATTTAGTTGAAACCATTCATTTTATCAAGTTTAAGAGTCATCATGCACATTTGTGAAGAATCATAAGTCAAACCACCCCATAAACAACCCTAAGCTATATTTGTGCAATGCATAGATAAGATCCCATAATCCTATCTGATACTAAGTACCACTTTTAGGCCACCATAATCATGCATATCATACCTTGACCTTTTCCATAGCCAACACTCATAGACGAGGAAACATTCATGTTCATAGCTTGTAGCAAGTAAGGTCACTCTTAGCAACAATCTATATCAAACATGCATATATTCATATATCTTCATAGCATAAGCAAACCACACCATAACCCCTTTCAAAGCCTACTTGTGCAATGTATAAGGAAAGTCCCATACCCCCACTCACACTGAGTAGAGCTCATTGAGAGGTAAAAAGTATATTTCATGTTCATGTTCTTGTCATATTCATATTCTTGTCATGTAGGGAAATATAGCCTCAACCGACATAGACCATGTGAGCTACATGGAATCCGGTGTCATGACCCCACACTGAAAAAAGGTGTCCTACTTGCCTATGGTAGAACTCATGTTTGGTAGCTTATGTGGATCCACTAGCTAAAGACCTATGTGGGCACATAGTTACGGGATAAGGAGATTGCTTCTACAAACCCGGACTAACTGACATAAAAGGTTTCCACCTCATGAGATAACTATTTTGGAAAGCCGGACTAACTGACGTAAAAACTTTTATCTCATTCTCATATCCACTCGGTGCTTAGCACAATTCCCTTTAAATTCATGTTAAGTTTTCACTTAAGTTCATTGTCATGAAAGAATGCCCTAGCACTCAAACCAACAATGTATCATGATAGCTCATAGATTCAATAGGTGAGAATAGCCTTTCAACCTTAGAATCATTACTATGTGAGTAAACCTTTCACATCATGTTCATAGTGTGTTAATGAGAATAGTCTTTCAAACAACTCACTAAGATCATCATAGTCATAAATAATTCATGCATAATAATGTGTAAGGGTATAGGGGAGAATGACCTTTCAATCAATACCACAATTACCCCCATGATCACAGAATCTTCATTCTCAACATAAATCTTGAAGCACATGCATAATTCTCATATTCTTGTACAATTCTCATAATTTATCCTACAAGAATCATGAGTCACACTTAACCCAACATGTAGAATTTCTACATTAGGTATGGGTAATAAGTCATTTCCAACTGTTGTTCCCCTCCCAAGGGCAGATTCTTATGCGTTACTCACCCATCCACCACTGGAAACACCATTTCCCGTGTTTCCTATCCGGCTTGCATGTGTTAAGCATGCCACCAGAGGAAGGGAGACAACTCAAATGCCAGCACAAAAATAGAAAGAGTCATGCTTCAAAGTGGAATTCTTCTAAGATCCATTACTCGATTTTGCTGCATGATAATTCAATCAATTCAATTAATCTAAACAAAACCCATTTACATGCTTCTATAATCAATCAACCCATATTAAGATCATAATTTAGCAATATAGGGAATCCATGGGTTCTTGGGGGAATTTCACTTTAAATAAACCTTAAAACAACAATTCAATCATAACCCAACATAATTCAACCATTGAAAATGTGTTTGAAGAGAACCCATGTCATTAAAATAAAACCCTAACTTTTGGGGAAATTGTACAATTTGAAATCTAGTTTAGAAGGGGCTCCATGAGTGAAATCTACCCATAGATGAAAACTATCATACCTTGATGATGAATCTTCAAATAATTTGATGAAAAACCCTTGATTTCTTCAAGCCCAAGCTTCAATTTTACTCTTCTTCTTCTTGGGTTTTTAGAGAGAAATATTGTGAGGAAGATAAACTTTTGGTTTTGATTTGGGTGTTTGTGAAAATGGTTTAGTTTGGGTGAATATTGACTTAAAATACCTTATATAGTTATTTAAAAATAAAATAAAATGGACCCACCTTAATAGGACTTAAAATTGGAATTACAAAAAATACCCCTTTCCCCACGTGTAGACTGCCTACGCGCCTAAGATAAAGTCCACGAGGGTCTCTACGAACAGTAGACCCTTCCACGTGTTGTGGTCCTTCACGTGGACTTGTGCCTTTGTCTTGTGGAGCTAAGGCATGGTCCACGAGGGCTCTTCACGGGCAGTGGACTTGTCCACATGCCGTGGTCCCTAACGTGAGCTATGCCTCTTGCCCAAACGACTAAGGCAAGCTTCACGAGGGGTCTTCACGGGCAGTGGAGTCCTCCAAGTTCCGTGAACCCTCATGTGGACTTTCCCTTTCGCCTAAATGGCTAAGGCATTGGTCCACGAGGGCTGTTCAAGGGCGATGAGGGCTTTTACGCCTCATGAACCCTCACGTGAACTTGCTTCCTTGCCTACACGGCTAAGGCATCGGTTCACGAGGTATTTCACAGGCAGTGAAAGCTTTAACGCTCCGTGAAGCCTCACGTGAACAATGCCCTTCGCCTACACGGCTAAGGAAAAGTCCACGAGTGCTTTCCATGGGCAGTGACGGCTTTCACCTACTGTGAAGCCTTGCGTGGACAATATACTTGACCAAATTTTTGGGGGCTAATTTAGGGTCCTCCTCAAGGACCCTTGTGTAACACTCCAGAAAATGGTAGGTTTCACTAGATCCTAAATGTAAGGATGAACGTCTTGACTAAGGGCTATAGGAGTCAAGGCAATGAGGCAACTGACATGGCAAAGGGGCAAAGCCAAGGCCAAAGGCCAAGGCTGCCCCTAGCCTTTAGCACACTGCCTCACCCTTCACGAGAGGGACCACGAACCCTGGTCTTCACCATGGCTCATGAAGATACCTTGGCCATGAAAATATGGCCAACACTTTTCCTAGCTACTTCCTCAAACTTCACGGCCATCACCACGATCTGTGGTCATAACCATGACCATGAGAGGTGCTCGTGAAGTTGCCTTAGGAAAATAGCCAATGGTCCCAAGTGGCAAGGTCACTGCCTCAAGGACCACGAGTAGGACCACGACTCGTGGTCTTCACCACGGCTCGTAAGGCCCCTCGTGGTGATGCCTTGGGCGTGTTAGCCTTGTGTCACCTTGAAGGAGCTACTGCCCCAAACCTTCACGAGAAGGACCACGAGTCGTGGTCCTCACCACAACTCGTGAAGGTGCTTGTGACACCTGGGGGTGATTTTTAAATGAGGGTCATTAGAGTCATTTCCTTTTTAGTCCAATTAAAGTGGGGGTATTTTGGGTATTTTTAGGGGAAGTTTATACATTGTTTTTAAGTCAAAATTCACAAGACTTTGTCATTAATTCACAACACCCAAATATTTCCCCAAAATCCTCTCCTCTCCAATATTTCTCTCTCTATAGTTCCTCCATGGAAGAACACCAAGAACTTGAAGAATAGGGCTCAAGAATCCATCTTCTCAACTCCAATTCGTGGGCAAATCTTCAATTAAGGTGTGGGAGCCTTGATTCATGCAACACTTTTCTCCATAAAGCCCTTTTACTCTAATTTTGAAATTTGGGATATTGTTCAAAAACTAGGGTTTTCATTCTAGCCATGGGTTCTTCTTAAAAACGATTTCATTATGTTAATTGTCTTATATTATGGATGATTTGACTTTTAATGGTGATTTTTATAGTAAAACTTCCCATGAACCGACGAATTACCTTATGACCCCAATTTCATGAATTGTGATGGGTTTATTGATGCAAGATGATTTCTATGAATTGTATCTATGTTAATCTAGTTGTTGAATCTTGTTTTATTCATGCTTAAAGTAGTATTTCTAAGTGTGATTGTGAGACATGATTCAGGACCATTGGAAGGGTAAATTGCTAGGGTTTGTACATATGGTTGAAAGTGATGTATGGACCTATGAATAACTTGAAAAGTAAAGATCCTAAGACTATTGTGTAAATTGTGGTATTGTTGAAAGGTTACTCCCCTTACCCTTACACATGTTCATGTATGACTTGTCTAGGATGATGATGATGTTGTTGTGTTGATTGAAAGGCTAATTCTCATCAAAACACTATGAACAATAATGTGAAAGGTTTACTCACATGTTAATGATGATTCTAAGGTTTAAAGTTAGTTCTCACCTTAACGAATATATGAACTATTCTATGAGTTGTATTGAATGAATGGTAGAGCACTCCTTCACACTTGTAAATACAATTCAAGACTAATTATCTATAATTTGGGAAATAATGCTTAGTACCGAGTGGATATGGAATGTGAGGTAAAGGCCCTTCCGTCAATGCAATATGTCGGGTCATCTAAAGTAAACTCATGAGATGGAAACTGCTCTGCCAATGCAATAGGTCGGGTTTCTAGAAGCAATCTCCTTTTACCATAACTATGTGCCCACATAGGACTTAGCTAGTGGATCCACCTATAAGCTAACATATTTAGTTCTACCTTAGGCAAGTAGGACACCTTCTTTCGGTGTGTGGTTACACGACACCTGACTCCATGTAGCTCACATGGTCTATGTCGGTTATGGCTATTCTTCCCTTTATGATAAGATAATGAATGAGACATGAACTACACTATGATTTCTTGGTGAGTTTTACTTAGTAGGAGTGGGGGTATGAGACTTCACTTTTACATTGCACAAGTAGACTTAGTAGGATGTTATGGGATGGTTCTTTTATGTTATGATGAGATATGAATGTATGCATGTATGTTGAATGGATAGTTGCCATGAATGACTTTCCTTATGTTCAAGTAGTGTACATGACTATTTCTTTATTGATGACTATTGATTATGATGAAGTTTAAAGATGATATGTATGACTAAGGTAGCTTCAAGGGAGTACTTAGTATGGTTGGTATTATGGGATGCCAACTATACATTGCACAAGTGTTCCTTAGGGGTTGCTAAGGTATTGATGTTACTATGTTATGAGTATAAATGTGCTCATAGCTTGTCTTTTACATTGAAAATGCATTTTAGTTTTCAAACTTGATAAATGCATACTTTTCAACTAAAATGTCCTTTTTATCATATTTAAAGGATTTTATGCATGCTTCCATACTTAGTAAATATTTGTGCTAACCCCTACTTCTTCTACATTTTGATAAGTGTAGGTTCCGACTAGGTGACATACACTTTCCTTTCTTGAAGAAGATTTGGATTGCTTATCTCTGAGTTGTGGTGAGTCCTTAAGTTCGAGGATGGATTATCCATTTCTTAGTTCCTATTGTACTTCTTATATTGAGACTTTATTGATGTAGAGGGCTAAGTCCCAAACTTTGTATTTCTATGTTCTAGATGGTAAATTTGACAAAGTCTAGATTCTTATGATTTCGATTATGAAAATTAAGTGTGACTTCGATTGTAAAATTTTTAATTTTCCGCATTATTCTTATGACTTTATGTGTATGACTATGCTAAGGGCTTGTATGCGACCCCTTTGGGGTCAAGTACGTTGTGTCTCTTCTAGGGGGTAACTCCGGGTCGTGATAAACTTGGTATCAGAGCATAAGGTTTTGGGAATGATATTTAGGTTGATGTCTCATGAACCATGTCTAGTAGAGTCTTATTCATGAATGTGAAGCGCGCCACACTTATGAACAAGAGGCTATAAGATGTTTAGGAACTTTCACTTCTTTCATTACTCTTTAGTCGTGCTTTGGAGTCCTAACTCTACGAAGTCCTTTTTCTTAATCCTTCTCTTGTGATTATAGGCAATGAATACAAGAAGAGGTAATGCAAGGAGGATGCAAGAGGAGGGTGTGAATGAGGGAGTTCCTCCCCAAGCTCCTCAAGATCCTCAAGCTCCTAATGATGAAGGGGTCATGACTAATGTGGAAATAAGGGCGGCTTTCCAAACATTGACTCAACTTATGACGGTTCAAACTCAAGACGTCACCACTCAAGCCAAGCTATAACGGCATAAGCAAATAGGGAAGTTGGGCCCCGGGTGAATCCTAATGTGAGCGCCATGGCTTCAAGGTTGAGAGACTTCACAGGAATGAACCCTCCTATGTTCTTTTGGTTCCAAAGTGAATGAAGACCCACATGAGTTTTTAGAAGAGGTCTACAAGATAGTAGATGCTATGGGGGTGAATTCTATTGAGAAAGCTGAACTAGCCGATATCAATTGAAAGATGTGGCCCAAGTATGGTTTATTCAATGAAAGGATACTAGGGCCATAAGAGCGGGTCCCATAACTTGGGAAATATTCAAGAAGGCATTCCTTGATAGGTTCTTTCCACGGGAAAAGAGAGAAGCAAAGGTGGAGGAATTTATCAACTTTCATCAAGGAGGTATGAGTGTCCAAGAATACTCCTTGAAATTCACTTAGTTGTCCAAGTATGCCCCATCTTTAGTGTCTAATCCTAGAGATGAAATGAGCCGATTTGTGAGTTCTAAACCCAACTCATGTACCACTTGAATCGGCGAACAACCGCTCACGACGTACTTTCCTTTCTTTAAGAGACTGACCTGGGACAGGCCTAAAGTGACGGGGGTGTCCGACTCAATTGAGGAAGAATGTTGTACGACAATGCTTCATGACAATATGGACATTTCACGTCTAATGGTGTATGCTCAACTAGCTGAGGAGACAAGGCTTAGGAAGAAGAATAGAGTGGTTAAAAGGGTAAGGACCGATGATGGTAATTCTTCTAAGGATAAGTTTGAGGGTCAAAGTGGACCAAGGTTCAAGAAGAGGTTTTCCAACCAAATCTCCTCTAATGCTCCAAAGACCAACAAAGATAGGGTGTCTAACCCTAAGCCTCAAGGAGGGAATAGGGGTGGATCTTCCATGGAGAGGCCTACATGTGCCAAGTGTGGTAAGAAGCATGAGGGAAAATGTCTTGATGATTTGGGTGTGTGCTATGGATGTGGAAAAAGTGGGCATCAATTGAAGGATTGTCCAACCCGTACGACCAAGGGAAGAGAGGGCAATCAAGCTCCTCCTAGTGGTTCCAATTCCGATGCTCCTAAGAAGAATCGCTTCTATGCTCTTCAATTAAGAGATGACCAAGAGAGCTCCTCGGATGTCGTAACGGGTATGTTGCAAGTCTTTTCCATTGATGTTTATGCATTATTAGACCCCGGTGCCACTTTATCTTTTGTTACACCCTTTGTGGCTATGAAATTTGATGTACTCCCCAAAACCCTAATAGAGCCTTTTTCGGTTTCTACCCCGGTTGGTGACTCGATTGTAGCTAAAAGAGTATATAGGAGTTGTTCTATTTCTTTGTCTCATAAAGTCACTTTGGTTGATTTGGTAGAATTAGACATGCTTGATTTTGATGTGATTTTGGGCATGGATTGGTTGCATGCATGTTATGCTTCAATAGATTGTAGGACCTAGGTGGTCAAATTTCAATTTCCAAAAGAGCCAATTTTAGAGTGGAAAGGGGGGAATTCTATTCCTAGATTTCATGTCTAAAATCTAGAAAAATGATCTCCAAGGGGTGCATGTATCATATTGTTAGGGTTGTGGATGTTGAGTCCAATGTCCCTTCTTTAGAGTCGATCCCCGTAGTGAGAGAGTATATGGAAGTCTTTCCCGATTACTTGCCCGGTATTCCTCCCGAATGGGAAATAGACTTTGACATTGATCTTTTGCCGGATACACAACCTATATCTATCCCTTCCTATAGAGTGGCTCTGGCCGAATTGAAAGAGTTAAAGGCACAACTCAAGGACTTGTTAGATAAGGGTTTTATTCAACCAGGCATATCTCCATAGGGTGCACCGGTATTGTTTGTGAAAAAGAAAGATGGGTCCCTTAGGATGTGTATTTATTACAGCCAATTGAACAAGGTCACTATAAAGAATAAGTATCCACTTCCTAGGATTGATGATTTGTTTGATCAACTCCAAGGGGCTACCTTTTTCTCCAAAATAGATCTTCGATCGGGTTACCATCAACTAAGGGTAAGAGGGTGTGACATTCCCAAGACGACCTTTAGGACCCGGTACGGTCAGTACGAATTTATGGTTATGTCTTTTGGACTAACAAATGTCCCGACGACATTCATGGACCTAATGAATAGGGTGTTTAGACAATATCTTTATTCGTTTGTGATTGTCTTTATCGATGATATTTTGATCTATTCGAGGAGTGATGGTGAACATAAGGATCATTTGAGGATAGTATTGCAAGTTCTTAAAGACCACCAATTATAGTCTAAGTTTAACAAGTGTGATTTTTGGCTAAGGTTGGTTGCTTTCCTTGGTCATATTGTGTCGGGCATGGGTATAGAGATTGATCCAAAGAAAACGGATGCGGTCAAGAGTTGGCCTAGACCCCTAAGTCCCACTGATATTAGAAGCTTTTTGGGTTTGGCCGGGTATTATAGGAGATTTGTTGAGGGCTTTCATCCATCGCTTTTCCACTAACGACTTTGACTCAAAAGAAGTCTAAATTTGAGTGGTCGAAGGCTTGTGAGAAGAGCTTCTAAGAATTGAAGGATAGACTCACCTCCGCTTCGGTGTTGACTTTACCGGAAGGTACTGACGGGTTCATAGTATATTGTGATGCTTCGAGAGTAGGGTTGGGGTGTGTTCTCATGCAACATGGTAAGGTGATTGCCTAAACTTCAAGGCAACTCAAGATTCATGAAAAGAATTACCCGACCCATGATCTCGAACTAGTGGTGGTGGTTTTTGTCTTTAAAATATGGAGACACTATCTATATGGGGTCCATGTAGATATGTTTACCGACCACAAAAGTCTTCAATATGTGTTTAGCGAAAAATATTTGAATCTCTGACAAAGAAGGTGGCTAAAACTTTTGAAAGAATAAGACATGAGTGTCCTATATCACCCCAGCAAAGCTAATGTGGTTGCAGATGCCTTAAGTAGATTGTCCATGGGTAGTGTGGCTCGTGTAGAAAATGAGAAAAAGGAATTCGTTCGTGATGTGCATAGGTTAGCCCGGTTAGGTGTCCAACTAGTGGATTCCACCAAGGGTGGATTCATGGTCCATCATAGTTCCGAATCGTCTTTTGTTGTTGATGTAAAGTCCAAGTAACACCTTGATCCTATCTTAATGGAATTTAAAGAATCGGTTCTCAACAAGTCCATTGAGGATTTCTCCCAAGGGGGAGATGGGGTGCTTAGGTACCAAGGTAGATTATGTGTTCCGGATGTTGATGGCTTGAGAGAGAAAATTTTAGAAGAGGCTCATGGTTCGCGGTATTCTATTCATCCGGGAGCCACCAAGATGTACCGTGACCTACGGGAAGTCTATTGGTGGAATGACATGAAGAAGGATATAGCGGGTTTTGTATCCAAGTGTCCAAATTGTCAAAAAGTTAAGGCCGAACACTTGAGACCGGGAGGTTTGCTCCAAGATATAAATATTCCCACTTGGAAGTGGGAGGAGGTGAATATGGACTTTGTGGTGGATTTGCCTCATACTCGAAGGCAACATGATTCCATTTGGGTCATTGCTGATAGGATGACTAAATCAACCCACTTCATTCCAGTCAAGGTTTCATTTTCGGTGGAAGACTATGTCAAATTGTACATCAAGGAGATAGTAAAGTTGCATGGGATTCCTCTATCTATCATATCGGATCGGGGTACTCAATTTACTTCACATTTTTGGAAGGCGTTCCAACAAGGGCTTGGTACCAATGTTAAATTTAGTACCGCTTTCCACCCTCAAATGGATGGCCAAGTGGAACACACCATTCAAACCTTAGAGGACATGTTGAGGGCGTGTGTCATAGATTTCCAAGGTAATTGGGATGACCATCTACCGTTGATAGAATTTGCTTACAACAATTGTTACCACTCAAGTATTGCCATGGCTCCATTTGAAGCACTTTATGGTAGGAGGTGTAGATCTCTGGTTGGGTGATTTGAGGTAGGTGATTTTGCTCTAATTGGTCCTGAACTAGTCTATGAGTCCATTGAAAAGTCCGACTTATAAGAGAGAGAGGTTGAAGACGACCTAAAGTCGGCAAAAATCTTATGATGATGTTAGAAGGAGGGATCTTGAATTTGAGGTTTGTGATTGGGTGTACTTGAAAATCTCACCTATGAAAGGTGTGATGAGGTTTGGTAAGAAGGGGAAGCTTAGTCCCCGGTATGTGGGCCCATTCCAAATCTTGAAACGTGTTGGGAAGTTGCGTATGAATTGGACTTGCCAAATGAGTTGATTCAGGTTCACCTGGTGTTTCATGTTTCCATGCTTTAAAAGTGTATTGGTGATCCGGTGTCCATCCTTCCTTTAGAGGGTTTAGGAGTTGATGCGAACTTTCTTATAAAGAGGTCCCGGTGGAGATTTTGGACCGGCAGGTAAAGAGGTTGAAAAATAAAGAGGTAGTTTCCGTTAAAGTCTTATGGAGGAATCACTTAGTTGAGGGTGCTACATGGGAGGCCTAGGCCGATATGAAGTCCCGTTATCCTCATCTTTTTCCTTCTACTCCTATCCCAACTTGAGGTAAATAGCTTCTTGTGTTTGGTGTTTTGGGAGTCATTTGTGCCATGAGTTTTCTTATGATTTCCTTATGTTATGCATGTTCTTGTGAGAATTCATGTTTAGCATATATTGAGTTTTCATGATTTATATGTTCCTTATGTTGGTTTGCACTTTAGTATGATGATTGCATATTTGACTTCATGAGGTGAATTAATGAACATGTTTTGCTATACTTGTGATGATATGGCATATTGGCTCATTATTGTTGTAATGAACTTGTTTGAGTTGGAGAAGGTAGTTCCTCCTAAAAATGATATGAAATGATGAGTTTTGTGCATGTTGGGTTGTGGATGTAGTTCCTACTTCCTTGTGATTGCATTGTTTATGCCTTGAGATGGAGTTGATATTTCCTCCTATGGATTGTGCATTTTGTTATGTTGCATGCAAGATGGGCTGCTAGTCTTGAGTCTTTATTTCCGTAAGGTGTCTAAATCGTCATTCGAGGACAAATGTTCCCAAGGGGGAGATAATGTAACACTCCGGAAAATGGTAGGTTTAACTAGAGCCTAAATGTGAGGATGAACGTCTTGAATGAGGGCTATAGGAGTCAAGGCCATGAGGTAAGTGACATGGTAAAGGGGCAAAGCCAAGGCCAAAGGCCAAGGCTGCCCCTAACCTTTAGCACACTGCCTCACCCTTCACGAGGGGGACCACGAACCGTGGTTCTCACCACGGCTCGTGAAGGGGGCTCGTGAAGATCCATTGGCCATAAAAATATCGCCACCACTTTACCTAGATACAACCTCAAACTTCATGGCCATCACCACGGTCCGTGGTCATAACCATGACCATGGGAGGTGCTCGTGAAGTTTCCTTAGGCAAATAGCCAATGGTCCCAAGTGGCAAGGCAACTGCCTCAAGGACCACAGCTCGTGGGGCCCCTCGTGGTGATGCCTTGGGCGTGTTAGCCTTGTGTCACCTTGAAGGAGCTACTGCCCCAAACCTTCATGAGAAGGACCACGAGTCGTGGTCCTCACCAAGGCTCATGAAGGTGCTCGTGACACCAGGGCGTGATTTTTAAATGAGGGTCATTAGAGTCATTTCCTTTTTAGTCCAATTAAAGTGGGGGTGTTTTGGGTATTTTTAGGGGAAGTTTATATGTTGTTTTTAAGTCAAAATTCACAAGACTTGGTCATTAATTCACAACACCCAAATATATCCCCAAAATCCTCTCCTCTCCAATATTTCTCTCTCTATAGTTCCTCCATTGAAGAACACCAAGAACTTGAAGAATAGGGCTCAAGATTCCATCTTCTTAACTCCAATCCGTGGGCAAAGCTTCAATTAAGGTATAGGATCCTTGATTCATGGAACACTTTTCCACATGAAGCCCTTTAACTCTAATTTTGAAATTTGGGATATTGTTCAAAAACTAGAGTTTTCATTCTAGCCATGGGTTCTTCTTAAAAATGATTTCATAATGTTAATTGTCTTATATTATGGATTATTTGACGTTTAATGGTGATTTTTATAGTAAAACTCCCCATGAACCTATGAACTACCCTATGACCCCAATTTCATGAATTGTGATGGGTGTATTGATTCGAGATGATTACTATGAATTGTATCTATGTTAATCTAGTTATTGAATCTTGTTTTATTCATGCTTAAAGTAGTATTTCTAAGTGTGATTGTGAGACATGATTCATCACCCTTGAAAGGGTAAATTGCTAGAGTTTGTACATATGGTTGAAAGTGATGTATGGACCTATGAATCACTTGAAAGGTAAAGATCCTATGACTATTGTGTAAATTGTGGTATTGTTGAAAGGTTACTCCCCTTACCCTTACACATGTTCATGTATGACTTGTCTAGTATGATGATGATGTTGTTGTGTTGATTGAAAGGCTAATTCTCATCAAAACACTATGAACAATAATGTGAAAGGTTTACTCACATGTTAGTGATGATTCTAAGGTTGAAAGTTAGTTCTCACCAAACGAATCTATGAGCTATTCTATGAGTTGTATTGAATGAAGGGTAGAGCACTCCTTCACATATGTAAATACAATTCAAGACTAATTATGTATAATTTAGGAAATAATGCTTAGTACCGAGTGGATATGGAAAGTGAGTTAAAGGCCCTTCCGTCAATGCAATAGGTCGGGTCATCTAAACTAAACTCATGAGATGGAAGCTCCTCCGCCAATGCAATAGGTCGGGTTGCTAGAAGCAATCTCCTTATCCCATAACTATGTGCCCACATAGGACTTAGTTAGTAGATCCACCTAAAAGTTAACACGTTTAGTTCTACCTTAGGCAAGTAGAACACCTTTTTTCGGTGTGGGGTTACACGACACCGGATTCCATGTAGCTCACATGGTCTATGTCGGTTATTGCTATTCTTCCCTTTATGATAAGATAATAAATGAGACATGAACTACACTATGACTTCTTGGTGAGTTTTACTTAGTAGGAGTGGGAGTACAGGACTTCCCTTTTACATTGCACAAGTGATGAGTCCACAAATTGGACTCATTTAGGAATTTATTTTGATAGAAATAGTGTCCTCAAATGCTTATTTTGTCTCAATATCTGATGAAAACTCTTAAGTTTCAGGTAATTGAAGTTTTAGTGGAAGCATGGACACTTAGGCGGAAAAAGGAACAAAAAGGCTTATAAGAACGAAGAAGCTGAAGCCTGTGTATAGCCAATCACGCTTGGCTATTCACAAAAGGGACGCATTCCGCCCTTTGTTTCGGTACGCAAAGCCCTGAAGGAGCAGGATCAAAAAGGCGATGAAAGGAACAGTTGGCGTTTCGCCGAATAATTCCACGAAGTAGTACTATCTCGCCCAATGACACAGAATACGACGATGTTGAAGGCTAGTGCAACACGTCGATGAACTACACCAAAGGGCGAATCATCGAGTTTATCGGTGATTCCGACTAACCTCGCCGAAAGATCAGCCAGCACTATTTTCTGAAGTCTATAAATACTAAACTTGTTATTAATTTTTAAATATTGAACATTTATTTTAATTTTCACAATAGAATAGTACTTTTTGGGATATTTTCTCTCAAGTTTGGAGAGGGTTTTTGGGAGACTTGAAGAAAGAAGGATTTCACTTTCCCCAAGTTAGAAGTAGGTCTTCTCCATTCTTGTTCCTTTGCTTAAATCAAGGTTTAATTCCTTATACCCATTTGATTTTAGTATCATTTTAGGTGTATTTTGTTATTTCTTGATGTGTGGCTAAAACCCCCCATTCTTGGGGTGTGATTTAGCAAATATGTGTTGATATTAGTGTTGGGTCTTGCGTGCTGATAGGTTAGATGTATTTTAATGGTGATTTAACCTAGTGGTTGTGGTTTAATCTAATGGTTTTGTAGTTGCAAATACAAAACCACCCATGTGTTTTCGGCTTGCCCGAGAGGGAGGTCGCGAAACCAAGATCGCTAGACTGATGGCCTAAGGAGTGGGTCGACATGAGGTTCATCCCGAGAGGGTGAGCCCTAGTCCCATATCCTAACACTCAGCTCGAGAGAGTGAGCGGGGTAAGGTGCAGGCTAGCCTTCATGCGGCAAATGCGTGTCTGAGAGGAACGCTTGAAACAGGGTAAGTTTCATGAGAGGGAACTTATTTCCATCTAAAGCTTAGCCTAGTCATTATTATCTTGCAAATTTCCTATTGAAAGCATGTACCCAACGATTTATCTCAACTTGTATTGCGGTCACACCCCAAGAACTTGTCCCCATTCTTGATTTTCTTGTTATTTTTACTACTTGTGACAAAACCCCCATTTGATATTTGACACCTTTGTGTCACCCCTTTTAAATTATAATGTTTTTAATCGTTAATGTCTTTAGCTACGACTAATTTGAACTTATAATTTTTTTTACTAATTCTCAAAACCACTCCCTTGGGACACGACCCCAACCCTTGGTTGGGTTACTATATTATTGATGATCGTAGACACTCGTACTATAGGGTAGTGTCGTTGGTCACAATAAGCATCAAAATGGCACCGCTACCGGGGAGTGGTGTTGTTTGAGAATTTTTTGTTTAATAGAGTTTCTGTTCTTATTAGTTGTAGTTTACTAATTTAATTTCCAGTTTTGTTTTGAATATTTGTGTGCCACAACAGGCCATATGAGTGTGAACGGGGATAATAGCTGCCAAGCGGGTCACTCAGCAGGTGGTGTTTTTCATCAAGACGACATCAATGATGCTAATAGTGTTTATCACTTGGCCGACGTGGGCGAGATTGGTGAAATTTCATGCCACAAGCTGACAAAAATGTAATGTTCGAAGTCACCAGCGCTACACTCCAACTCATACATTCAAGAGGTTTATTTGGAGAGTTAGAGCATGAAGATCCGCACGAACATGTACGAAGCTTTGTGGAAGTGTGCACCCCTTTATCAGTCAAGAACCTATCTCAAGAATCCATACAGTGTCGCTTATTTCCATTATCATTGACTGGGGGAGCCACTAAATGGTTGGTTGAGCGCCCAAACAACGACGAAAACATCAAGAAGATGTTATCTCAAATGGAAATCCTACAAGAGCAGATGAAAGGGACACATGGAGTATTTCGAGTTGAGGAGGGTTCTTCTTCCGGTTACTCAAGATCGGGGGAGAATCAAGGTTGGAACTCCAGAAGATACAAGGAGGGTTTCCACCCATGCTATCAACCGCAGGGTGGGAATCAAGGTTGGAACTATTATAGGGGTGAAGAACCAAGGAAATATTGGCAAGATTGGGCTGAGCAGGATGATCATGTGGAGGACTATGCTCACTTGAGTGAAAGCCCGAAATCTAAAGGGAGTGCAAGTAGTCCTCGGATAAATGATTTGCTATCGCGCATACTCAATAAAGTTGAGGGGTCTGATGATTTGCTAAAAGGAATGAAAGATGACTTTTCATCATTGAACAGTAAAGTAAATTCCCATGCTGATGCCATCAAAATGCTGGAAGGTAAGTTGAGTCTATTATCATCTCAATTAACATCCAAACACCAATGGACTATATTGAAAGAGAGCTGGTTGTAGTTACCCGTAGCAGTAAGGTGGCAATAGGGGATATGATGGAAGATGAGGATCCTTAAAAACATGAAGAGAGCCAAGGTGTGGAGGAATGAGATTTACCTATTCGACAAAGCCTTACTAAAGAACCACATGAGGAAGCAGAGCAACAAGTTCAAGTTCCAAAAGTCATGCACCCTTTACCCAAGATACCTCCACCATTTCCCCAAAATTTGAAAAAGAAGAATGAAGATGAGAAGTTCAAAAAAAAATTGTCAGTATTTAAGAGCTTATCTATTAACATTCCTCTGGTAGAAGCATTGTTGGAAATGTCAGGATACACCAAACTCATGAAAGAACTTGTTACAAAGAAAAGGAGCTTGGACTATGAAACAATTGAGGTGCCCCATAGTTGCAGTGCAATTATGACAAATGATTCAATCACTAAGAGAGAAGATCGTGGGGCATTCACAATCCCTTGCACAATTGGCATGCTCCAATTTGCTAAAGCCTTGTGTGATTTAGGAGTAAGCATCAACTTGATGCCCTATGCAATATACAAACAACTTGGTTTGGGTGAACCAAAGGCAACCACAATGAGACTCCTTATGGATGATCGATCGATCAATCAAGCACCCAGTGGGGATACTCTATCACATCTTGGTAAAAGTGGATCGGTTCATCTTTTCGGCTGATTTTGTGATTCTAGATTGTGAAATTGATGCTGAAATCCCCATTATTTTGGGAAGGCCATTCTTAGCTACCGGGAGAGCATTGGTGGATGTTGAAAGCGAGAAATTGAAGTTCTGTGTGAACGATGATGAGGTGACCTTCAATATCTGTGAATCCATGAAGCAACCCAGTAATATCCATGTGGTGTCTACTAAGGATGTGATAGATGAGGCAGTGGCAAGTGTGAGTCATTTAATGAGCAAGAATGAACCCCTTGAATCTGTACTTGCAAATTATGATGAATCGGAAGTTCAAGGCTACAAGGAAGTGGTAGCTGCTTTATCAGGATTAGGAGCATATTCAAGGAATCCAATCAAGTTGGATATCAGCCTGAAAAATAGAGAAAGTCCCCCTGCAAAGTCATTGACAGAAGAACCACCAAATCTGGAGTTAAAAGCCCTACCCTCTCATCTCAAATATGCCTTCTTAGGAGCCAATAATACTTTGCCGGTAATTATCGCTGCCAATCTGCTTGAAAAGCAGGTGAAATTGCTCATTGAAGTACTGCGGAAGCATATAAAAGCTATTGGATGGACAATAGCCAATATAGTAGGAATTCCTCCTGGCATCTGTACTCACAAGAATCAGCTCGATAGTGAATGTAAACCTAGTGTGGAACATCAACGATGATTGAACTTTCCATTGCAAGAGGTGGTAAAAAAGGAGATCATCAAGTGTCTAGATGCGGGAATGATCTACCCTATTGCAGATAGTAAGTGGGTAAGTTCGGTGCGATGTGTACCAAAAAAAGGGGGTATAACCGTAGTCCCAAATACAAAAGGAGAACTTGTGCCAACAAGACCAGTGATTGGGTGGAGAGTATGCATGGACTACCAAAAGCTTAACTCATAGATCAAGAAAGATCATTTTCCAATGCCTTTTATAGATCAGATGCTTGACCAGTTATTAGAAAGAGGGTGGTTTTGTTTTCTGGATGTGTACTCCGATTACAATCAAATCTCTATTGCACTAGAAGATCAAGAGAAAACCACTTTTACTTGCCCTTATGGAACATTCACATTCAAAAAGATGCCATTCGGGCTATGTAATGCCCCAACAACATTTTAGCGTTGCATGTTGTCTATTTTTGCAGATATGGTCGAAGACTCTATGGAGGTGTTCATGGATGACTTTTCAGTCATAGGGGATGCATTCGAAGAGTGCTTGACTCACTTAAGACAGGTACTCCAAAGATGCGTGGAAATGAATCTGGTTTTGCATTGGGAGAAATGTCACTTTATGGGAAAAGAAGGTATTGTTCTTTGGCATAAGGTGTCACAAAAGGGGCTAGAAGTTGACAAGGCAAAAATTGAGGTCATTGAGAAATTACCCCCACCGATTTCAGTAAAAGGTGTTCGCAACTTCTTGGGACATGCAGGATTTTACAGAAGGTTCATTAAAGACTTCTCAAAGATTACACTCCCATTATGCAAACTCTTAGAGAAGGAAGTGAAATTCCACTTTAACGATGCTTGCGTGGCTGTATTTCAGTGTTTGAAAGAGAAACTGATATCCACTCTGATTATCATCAGCCCTAATTGGTCCGAATCTTTTGAGCTAATGTGTGGTGCTAGCGGTATGGCACTGGGGTTGTGTTGGGGTGAAAGCGCAACAAACTGTTTCACCCAATCTACTACGTAAGCAAGACTCTAAATAGTTCCCAGCAAAATTATACAGTCATCGAACAAGAGTTGCTTGCAGTAGTCTATGCATTTGAAAAATTCAGGGCATACTTGTTGGGCACCAAAGTAATCGTACACACTGATCATGCTGTACTCCAGTACTTGATGGCAAATAAAGATTCAAAACCACGATTGATTAGGTGGGTACTACTATTACAAGAATTTGATTTCGAGGTTAAAGATCGAAAAGGATGCGAAAATCAAGTGGCTGATCATTTATCAAGGCTGGAAGCTAGGACAAATGTTGAGCATGAGGTTGACATAGACGATTCTTTCCCTGATGAATGGGTGTTTGCAATATCTCTCAAGCATACGCTATGGTATGCAGATTTTGCAAATTACATTGTGTGTGGGTTGATGCCGGATGAGTTTACCTTTTACCAACAGAAAAGATTCCTGTTAGATGTTAAAAAGTACTTTTGGGACAAACCATACTTTTGGGACAAACCATACTTGCCATACATCTCCAGTAGGAGGTCACCATGGTGGTGTTCGCACCGCCGCTAAAGTTCTCCAGAGTGGATAATATTGGCCGTCACTCTAAATAGATGCACATGAGTTTGCAAAGAAATGCTCTAAATGTCAGTAGCAAGGCGGAGTGTCTAGAAGACACAAATTACCTCTCACTCCTATTTTAGAGGTTGAGCTATTCGATGTATGGGGGATCGATTTTATGGGCCCATTTGTGAGCTCGTTTGGAAATAAATATATCTTACTGGCTGTAGATTATGTTTCCAAATGGGTGGTAGCCATCGCATTTCCAAACAACGAAGGAAAAAGCGTTGTCCAACTTCTGAAACGCTACATCTTCGCAAGATTTGGCACACTGAGAGCAATCATTAGCGATGGGGGATCCCACTTTTGCAATAAGTGGTTCTCAATGGCATTAAGTAAATATGGGGTGAAACACAAAGTGGCAACCCCATATCATCCCTAAACAAATGGCCAAGTAGAAGTGTCGAATCAGGAAATCAAAAGCATCTTGGCAAAGACAGTAAATGTCAATAGAACTGACTGGTCTAGGAAACTCGATGATGCACTATAGGCATATCGGCCTGCTTATAAAACACTTATCGGTAAGTCTGCATATCAATTGGTTTATGGTAAGGCTTGTCATTTGCCCATCGAGTTAGAATATAAAGCACTGTGGGCATTGAAAGCTTTAAATTTGGACTAGTCAAAAACTTCAAGGGAGAGAATAGAGCAGCTGAACGAATTGGATGAATTTAGACTCAGATCATATGAAAGTTCAGCCATCTATAAAGAGAGGATGAAGAAATGGCATGATGCTCAAATACTCAAGAGGGACTTCAAGGTAGGAGATTGGGTTTTGCTATACAACTCGCGACTTAGACTCTTCCCCGGAAAGCTCAAATCCAAATGGTCTGGACCGTGTAGAGTAACGCGAGTGCTCATCAATGGTGCCATAGATGTTGAAGATCAGGAAAGACCTCTATTTACAGTGAATGGTCAACGTCTGATATTGTATCTGGGGATTGTCAAGAGATTTCATTGGTCAAAGTGGTATATCTGGAAGACGCCTGAAGGCGTTGTTGCGTCGTGCTGCGACGTTAACTAAGTCATTGTTTGGGATGCAACCCAAATTCCCTTTAATTGCTTTATTTTTATTATTATCAGTACTTATTTCCTGGTAATACAATGGTATGTTGTTTGTGCAAGTGAAAGTACGCGAGGTGTTGAAAAAGTGAAGGATGGCAAATAATAGATCCTGTCGGCGAGTCGCTGAAGGGATTGGCGATTCTGACCTTATCCGTCGTTTGACTCAAGACCTCATCAACACTGAAGTCTATAAAACTCGGTGAGATTCGGAGATTATTTACGAATCGCCAACCATTTGGGCAATCACAATGAAAACCGCTGTTTGTACCTTCCCAATGACTGAAGATTCTGAAAACTCAGCGAAACAAGTAAATGCTCGGCGACACGCCAACTGATCCAGCGATTCAGACTGATATCGCCGAGTACGCAGAAACTGGACGACACTTGAGTAAAGCTGAAACAAGGTGGCTGTGAAGCATTCGAGAAAGTGGTTTGAAAATAGGTGTGTTGGGTTGTTTAGCGATGTTGTGTAGAGCTTGCTGAATTACTCAACTACTCGCTTAACGTCCCCACCTCACCGTCTTTTTAATGTTAATATGGTGGAAGGTCTACACAGAAAAGTCGAGAAGAACCATGCCACCCTAACAGATGGAACAACTGCATAACCAGGATCACTTCTTTACCTCTCTATTTGTCTTACTTATTTTTAGTGTTGGGTACTTTTATTCGCATTTGAGGACAACTGCTTTTATTTGTGGTGGGGTGAGTCCCACCTTTTGTGTGCTATTTGTGTTCTTGCT
This sequence comes from Solanum acaule, assembly GCA_036250505.1. Classification (NCBI taxonomy): domain Eukaryota; kingdom Viridiplantae; phylum Streptophyta; class Magnoliopsida; order Solanales; family Solanaceae; genus Solanum; species Solanum acaule. The sequence continues at coordinate 9,509 of JAJOOR010004095.1, read as the reverse complement.
TTGTATATATATTTGGGTTGTTCTATTTAAAATTGTTGCTACACTGCTTTTCTGTGGATGTTTGAGCTTGTGGCTGCGCTTATTTATTTTTATTGCAAAATGATTTTGACCCTTCCCGGCCACCCCTTGTGAGTTGATGTGGCTGTTCTTTTACAAAAGTTTGAGTCTCGATTTCGATCAATACCAATGACTTGAATAGTGATCTCAATCGAACGAACATGAATGTACGGCTATGATGAGTCCAAATGAAGTTGCAAAGACAATATGTAAACTCTTTGCATCTCGTTGTGATTAGTCATTTATCGAATTGATTCTCTTATAATGACCGTTGCACACTAGCGAAAGTGTATAGTCTTGTTTGACTTAAGTGTTGATGCCTTGTGTGATGAGCTTACTTTGAACCTTGCATGAATAAACCTAGAATTTGCCCTGTTAGTCTGATTGATTTAGAAAGGTGTGCTCTTGAAATGATCTTAGACAACTTTAAAGAGTGTGAGCCAAATTTGACATATACCTCTTTTGTGGCCTACCCGTGAGCGTGTCAAACTCTTTTGAACATCCTTTGAGCCTTACCTTTCTTTGAAAGAACCTTGATGAACCCTAGACCTTACTTGACCCACTACCTATAATCCTCTTGATTTGTGGTTTAGCGAATAGCCAACTTAGGCCAAAAGCCTAAGTTGGGGGTGTGGTAAAAAGGAAAAGGAGAAGTCAAGAAGTGCAAGAAAAGTCCCCTTTACCGTGTTGCAGAACAATGGAAAAAAATGTGTGTGGAATAAAGTACAAAGGAAATCGGGTTTCCAAGCAATCCATGGAGGTGAATAAAAAGATGACTTAGAAGCACTAGAAAAAGAATTGATAAAGGAAAAGAAGGGAATGCCTTAAGAATACCACATCTCACGAGGAAAAAGTCACTAAGCCTAAATGAACATACCTTTGCATTCATCCCCATTACAAGCCTTAGAAAGACCTTTTTTATCTTGAGTAGACCAAATCAAAAGTCAATTGGAAAATAAGGGCAAACCTATGGGTAAAAACATGCATTGTGTTCCTTTTTTTTAGTGTGAGCGTTGCATCTGATTCTTGATCATGAATTGATTAACCTCTGTGAGTGAATATGGATTCATTCTTTTTGTGAGGGCATTTAGATACTTCCTGTTGAGCTTGATTGCACAAGTAGCAAGTATTGCGAGCATGAGAATCTTTGGTAATGGTGTGTCACAACTTGAATCTTTGAGTACACAATTGATCCTTGCATAAGTAAATTGAGTCTGGTTGTGTGCATTCATGATTTAGTCTTGTGTATCACTATTTGAGTCACCTTGTTGGACGGCTGAACTTGAGTTTGGTTGAGGACAAGCAAAAATGTAAGTTGGGGGTGTTGATGAGTCCACAAGTTGGACTCATTAAGGGCTTTATTTTGATAGAAATAGTGTCCTCAAATGCTTAATTTGTCTCAATATCTGATGAAAACTCTTAAGTTTCAGGTATTTGAAGTTTTAGTGGAAGCATGGACACTTAGGTGCAAAAAGGAACAAAAAGGTTGAAAAGAACGAAGAAGCTGATGCCTGCGCATCGCCAAGCACGCTTGGCGATAAGCCAAAGGGACGCACTCCGCCCTTTGTTCCAGTACGCGAAGCCCTGAAGGAGCAGGATCAAAAAGGCGATGAAAGGAGCAGTCGGCATTTCGCCAAATAATTATGCGAAGCAGTACTATCTAGCCCAATGACACAGAACACGACAATGTTGAAGGCTAGTGCAAGACGACGACGAACTACACCAAAGGGTGAATCACCGAGTTAATCGGCGATTCCGACTAACCTTGCCGAAAGATCCGCCAGCACTATTTTCTGAAGTCTATAAATACTAAACTTGTTATGAATTTTTAAAGAGTCGAACATTTATTTTAATTTTCACAATAGAATAGTACCTTTTGGGATATTTTCTCTCAAGTTTGGAGAGGGTTTTTGGGAGACTTGAAGAAAGAAGGATTTCATCATCCCCAAGTTGGAAGTGGGTCTTCTCCATACTTATTCCTTTGCTTAAATCAAGGTTTAATTCCTTATACCCATTTGATTTTAGTATTATTTTAGGTGTATTTTGTTATTTCTTGATGTGTGGCTAAAAACCCCCATTCTTGGGGTGTGATTTAGCAAATATGTATTGATATTATTGTTGGGTCTTGCTTGCTGATAGTTTAGATGTATTTTAATAGTGATTTCACCTAGTGGTTGTGGTTTAATCTAATGGGTTTGTAGTTGCAAATACAAAATAACCCATGTGTTTTCGGCTTGCCCGAGAGGGAGGTCGCGAAACCAAGACCGCTAGACTGATGGCCTAAGGAGTGGGTCGACATGAGGTTCATCCTGAGAGGGTGAGCCCTAGTCCCATATCCTAACTCAGCTTGAGAGAGTGAGTGGGGTAGGGCGTAGGCTAGCCTTCATGCGGCAAATAGGTGTCCGAAAGGAACACATTTGAAACGGGGTAAGTTGCCCGAGAAGGAACTTTTTTCCATCTAAAGCTTAGCATAGTCATTATTATCTTGCAAATTTCTTATCGAAAGCATGTACCCAATGATTTATCTCAACTTGTATTGCGGTCACTCCCCAAGAACTTTTCCCCATTCTTGATTTTCTTATTGTTTTTTTACTACTTGTGACAAAACCCCCATTTGATATTTGACACCTTTGTGTCACCCCTTTTAATTTACAATATTTTTAATCGTTAATGTCTTTAGCTACGACTAATTTGAACTTAATTTTATTTTTCTACTAATTCTCAAAACCACTCCCTTGGGACACGACCCTAACCCTTGGTTGGGTTACTATATTATCGACGATTGTAGACACTCGTACTGTAGGTTAGTGTCGTTGGTCACGATAAGCATCAACAATTAGACTTAGTAGGATGTTATGAGATGCTTCTTTTATGTTATGATGATATATGAATGTATGCATGTATGTTGAATGAGTAGTTGCCATGAATGACTTTCCTTATGTTCAAGTAATGTACATGACTATTTCTTTATTGATGACTATTGATTATGATGAGGTCTAAAGATGATATGTATGACTAAGGTAGCTTCAAGGTAGAACTTAGTATGGTTGGCATTATCGGATGCCAACCATACATTGCACAAGTGTTCCTTAGGGGTTGCTAAGGTATTGATGTTACTATGTTATGAGTATAAATGTGCGTATAGCTTGTCTTTTACATTGAAAATGCATGTTGGTTTCCAAACTTGATAAATGCATACTTTTCAACTAAAATGTCATTTTTATCATATTTAAAGAATTTTATGCATGCTTCCATACTTAGTACATATTTGTGCTAACCCCTACTTCTTCTACATTTTGATAAGTGTAGGTTCGGCTAGGTGACATACACTCTCCTTTCTTGAAGAAGACTTGGATTGCTTATCTCCAAGTTGTGGTGAGTCCTTAAGTTCGAGGATAGATTATCCATTTCTTAGTTCCTATTGTACTTCTTATATTGAGACTTTATTGATGAAGAGGGATAAGTCCCAAACTTTGTATTCCTATGTTTTAGATGCTAAATGAGACAAAGTCTAGATTCTTATGATTTCGATTATGAAATGAAGTGTGACTTCGATTGTAAAAGTTTTAAATTTTCCACATTATTCTTATGACTTTATGTGTATGATTATGCTAAAGGATTGTATGCAACCCCTTCGGGGTCAAGTACGTCGTGTCGCTTCTAGGGGGTAACTCCGGGTCGTGACACCTTGGTTGGTCCTACCTTGACTTTTAGCCCCTAAAATCTTTATTCTAAGTACGGGGAGACATTTTACAACTCTAAACCACACATCAAACTCTAAAACTCTTACGTAAGGCTCTAGTTTCACCTACTAATTTTTTGGGTGTTACATATTGTTAGTGTTCTAATTTTTAAATCCAAGTGGAATTCATTGTTGAGTAAGGTTATAGACTTACAATTTCCTTTTAAACTCATCATGTATGTTATATTGAAATTTGACATAAGACTAATTTGTTTTGAATTTAGAACTTATGTTATATTTTCAGTTTCATTTGTTTTAGTATTATTGACTTGAGACTTCACATTGCAAGTCATTTATTTTTTAGTTAGACTTGATAGGCTATTTTTTTCTTCAAATAGTTTAATAAGTTATTACTGTTATTTATAATGAAAGAATACTGTAACAGGAACGAGAATATGTACTCGTTAATAACAACAGAATAATAATGAAGTCTTGTGAAAGGTTGCTTCAAGTCCAACTTTGAGTATCAAGGAATCAATTATATGTTTCACAAACTAAGTGTCACTTTTGTTTTGTTAATATCAGTGAAGAAGATAGAACTTTCTTATTCTTTTTCTCCCTCTTTTTTTTGTTTTTGCGCTCCTCACTCTTATTTTTTGAGAAGCGCTAAACACCCATTTTAAAAAAGAAAAATCAGTATACGTTGGAACAGTTACAAAGTAACTATTCCCACCCCTTTTCCAAATTGGTACTTATCTCTTTTTCAGAAAAAAGAACTTCAGGTCGGATCATATCGGGTCGGGTCAATCCACATGGGCAACCAACGACTTAAAATTTACGTCTCCTACTTCTCACATGGTGGACAAGACCCAAATCAATATGTTACCAACTAAACACACAATTCATACGATAAATAATTTTTTCGACCTGTGAGTACCAAGGCTTTCCTTCAAGATTCTTACAAGCCTTACATAGGAATTCAATCACATGTGGAAATAAGTCACTATTAAGTTAAGGACACTATTACTCACACTACCCCAGACTTCATTCACTAATTAAGTAGTTACTTATTCGATCTGTCATCCTCTTAAAGAGGTTAACTCGAGTTTATGTTTAACTTTATATACACAATTACACTCCAGTGTAATAGCCGGCTTGTGTATACAAGTTAATTTTTTCACTTTAATCATCTTCCCTTTCTTCTCGAATCTAAATGTTCTATATCAACTATTTTCCTAGACATGCACTACTTTATCGAATCACTCATCGCTATAAGTAACATGCTTAAGTAAAAACACCGATCGAAACTTCAAGAAATAGTAAAATGTTGATGGCTATCCAATGAAAACTTAATTTTACTTTTCGGGGTCTCACACAATGAAGAAGTGGGAACCATTCTTTCATTAACCCATTAATGTCTTAACACACATGGTATGAAACACGTGCTATAATGTTCTCACCTTATATTGGTGCTTGTGTCTCATTCTTTTGATCATTTCAACATCGTACAGATCTTGATCCCTCTAGATGTCTAACCTAGCCTTTTCTTTTCAATGATCATCAAATTTATCTTCATATAGAGACTCTTATTTGGCTAGTAAAATAAGTCATAACATGGTGGTGAAACTCCTCCTTTCACGTTCCTCAATGTAAGAGGTGATTGCTCATGTGAGAGAGCCAATCTCGTGACTTGTTTGACACACCTTATTTCTAAAATCAATATCACATGCATATGAGATATGAGTAAAAATTCAAAATAGTCATATATTGATGAGAATATTATAACTATCAAGTTATTTTACAATACATAAATATTATCATATCCTACACAAACCTAGAGCTTTAACATGTTTCTCAAATAAGTCTATAAATATTGCCTTTGTAAAAGGATCAGCTATCATTTCATGAGTAGGAATGTATTGCAAATTTATTTCTCCACTTGCTACTATGTCTCTCACAAAGTTATACTTGATGTCAATGTTTTTGGTCTTGCTGTGATACCTAGGATCCTTCCTGTATGTGATAGCCGCTTGACTGTCACAATATAGAATCATGAGACCTTTAGAATTATTTGCAATATTCAAATGCTCAAAGAATCTCTTTAACCAAACAATTTCTTGTACTGCAAACGCAGAAGCCATAAATTCAGATTCCATAGTTGAGAGAGTTGTGAAAGTTTATTTCTTACTTTTTCAAGAAATAACACCACCATTAAGTAAGAAAGCATAATCGGATGTTGATTTTCTATCATTCTGGTCACCAGCCCAATCCTTTTATGAATAAATCAGATCCACTATAACATAGTAAATGATCTGATGTTCCCTTCAAGTATCGAAATGTTCTCTTTAATGTTTTCCAATGATCTCTTCTAGGATTGGATTGATACCTGCTAACCAAACTTACGTCATAACAAATGTCTAGGTGAGTGCACATCATAGCATACATCAAACTCCCGACAACACTAGAATATGAAACTCAGAACATGTCTTCCTTTTCTTTTTCAGTCTTTGGACATATTTCAAGGCTTAAAGTTTCACCCCTTACAACAGGAGTATTCATGGATTTTCAACTATTCATTCAAAAGCGTTCCAATATTTTATATATGTAAGTTTCTTGAGATAAACTCAAAAATTTCTTGGAATAGTCTCTTTGGATCTTAACACCTAATATATAGTCTGCTTCACTCATATCTTTCATATCAAATGATTTTGAAAGCCATGACTTGACAATTTTTACATACTCCAAATTATTTCCAACTAATAAAATATCATCTACGTAAAGAGAAAGAATTACAAAATTTCTCTTGGACTTTTTCACATAGATGCCACTACATCACCTCCTTATGAAATCTCAGGTACCACTACCTTGAAGAATTCTTTAGGCCATAAATTGATCTTTTCAATTCACAACTTTCTTCTCTTAGCTTTTGACAATGAAACTTACTGGTTGTTCCATGTAGATCTAAACATGCAACAATAGGTAAAAGTAATCGTATGGAAGTAAACTTGACAACTGGTAAAAAAATTTCCTCATAGTATATTCCAACTTCTTGAGTAAAACCTTTTGCTACCAATCGTACTTTGTGTCTTTCTATTGACCCATCTGATTTTTGTTTAACTTTGAGAATCCATTTATTCTCAATAGCTTTACGCTCCTTAGGAAGGTCAACTAGATCCCAAACTTTGTTAATTTTTATGGACTCTAATTCTTCTTTCATCACTTTTAACCATTCATCCTTTTTAAGACTCGATAAAGCTTCAGTTACAGAAGTTGGTTCATCCAATTCTGCAAAAGATACCAAGAAAATATAATCCCCAATCTCCTAAGATCGTTTAGGTATACCTTTTCTTGTACTCTTACGAAATTGAAGTTTAGATTTCTTCATAGGATTTTTGGATTCATAACTCCCACTTAGATCAGAAATCATTTCTTGATCCATAGAATTATCAAGTATGCTTGAAGACATTACCTGATCTTTCGAATTCAACATTTCGTAAAGGGGATCACCTTCACCAATTTCATCCTTTTTGGGAAAATCATGTTCCAAAAATCTGGCATCTCGTGATACAATTTCAGTATTATTTCCATCCTCTCCAACTCCTCAATAAACACATACCGTTTGGAGTGTTCTGAGTATCTTATAAAGATACATTTCTTTCTTTCCGGTCTTAGTTTACCAAACTCACCAAAATGATCTTTAATATATGCAGCACAACTTCAAGGTTGTAGATCGTTTATGTTTGTTTTTATGACAACTTCAAAGTTCATAAAGAGTCGAAGATACTAATTTAGAAGGCACCTTATTCATTATGTAAGCCACAGTCAATAATGCATCTGCCCAAAAAGAGATAGACAAATTTGTCTGTGTCATCATTGACCTTGTCATGTCCATTAAAGTTATATTTCTTCTTTCAGCTACACTGAAGCGACCCTTTTTAAAGAGACTTAACTTATACCTACGACACTCAGAAGCGATTAACGAAGGCGTACTGATTTTAATCTAGTAGAGGGATTAGATGCGTAATGACCTCCGAAAAGTAATTTAAGCAAATAACCGACGGGCTTTTCATGTATATATAATATCCTCACACTCAAGGATGAAATAACAAGAATATTACAAGTTTCCAAGTACCAAAATCAGCCTACTCATGCTTCACACAAACATTCGAAAGTAATAGTAGATTTAGGATATTACAAGACTTAGGTTTACACACCCCAACAAGAACAAAACATGTAGCCATATTTATATTACAATTCATGGTGACATGATCAAATCATCCCTCGAAATTCCATGTAAATATACAACACATAGAATATGTACAAGTCTCAAGGTTTATACAAAATATAGATGCCTATATGCAAATGTGATCTTCCTTCAGGCTCTCAAAACATCCATCTCCAATGGCCAGTTTCAAGCATCATCTCGAACAACCCCTACAATAGAAACAACTATCGCTAAGCATATAGCTTAGTGGTGTAAAAACTACAGGTTTGGAGCCCTCAAATTCAGCAAGTTATCATTCTCAAATCAAGGGCAGCATCATTGAACATAATAAATAAATCAAGTAAACAATATATAAAGAGTATCAAGTTTTATATTTAAAGATCCAAATGTCAAGAACGCTCATAACACAGAATCCAACTCATGCCAGACCATAAGCCTAGTGTTGAGCACCAGAGAAGATTAAATCCACCTATGCAAGAGGTAGTCAAAAAGGAGATCATCAAGTGGCTGGATGCGGGAGTTATTTATCCCATTTCAGATAGCAATTGGGTATGTCCTGTGCAGTGTGTGCCAAAAAAAGGTGGTATGACTGTGGTTCCAAATGAAAGAAAGGAGCTTGTTCTAATGAGGCCTGTCACTGGATGGAGAGTTTGCATGGATTACCGGAAGTTGAATGCGTGGATAGAAAAAGACCATTTTCCTATGCCATTCATGGACCAGATGCTGGATAGACTTGCAGGAAAGGGTTGGTACAGTTTTCTTGATGGGTATTCAGGCTACAATCAAATCTCTATAGCTCCAGAAGACCAAGAGAAGACCACCTTCACTTGCCCATATGGGACTTTTGCTTTCAAACGGATGCCATTTGGGTTATGCAATGCTCCAGCAACTTTCCAGCGCTGTATGATGTCGATATTTTCTGATATGGTGGAGGATACTATTGAAGTGTTCATGGATGATTTTTCAGTTGTAGGTGATTCGTTTGATCATTGTCTAGAACATCTGGCCGAGGTGCTCAAAAGATGTGAAGACTGCAACTTGGTGCTGAATTGGGAGAAATGTCATTTCATGGTAAAAGAAGGTATCGTGTCGGGTTATCGAATTTCAGAGAAAGATATTGAGGTTGATAGAGCTAAATTTGAGGTAATAGAAAAGCTTCCACCACCCATCTCTGTAAAAGGTGTTAGAAGATTTCTTGGGCATGCAGGTTTTTATAGGAGATTCATCAAAGATTTCTCAAAAATTGCACATCCCTTGTGCAAACTGCTCGAGAAGGAGAGTAAGTTCTATTTTGATGATGCTTGTCTTAGAGCATTTGGAGATTTGAAGGAAAAGTTGGTTACAGCACCTATCATTATTTCACCGGATTGGGGACAACTGTTTGAAGTAATGTGCGATGCGAGTGGAGTGGCGCTTGGTGTAGTATTGGGTCAAAGGCGTGAGAAAATTCTTCACCCTATTTACTATGCTAGCAAAGCTCTAAATGTGGCCCAGAAGAATTATACTGTGACCGAACAAGAACTTCTTGCGGTGGTTTTTGCATTC
>JAJOOR010004094.1:0-50696 GCA_036250505.1 Solanum acaule | reverse complement strand
AAATTTCGGATTTTGATACGGTTGCTCTAAAATTTGGGTTAGACCCATTTCCCACTCAATTTGACCCCCTAAACAAGAATATGAAGTCGGATTTTCGAAAAACGAAACGGATCTTTTTATATACAGCTAAACAAGTTTCCGGTAACTTCTGAAGCACATTTTAAGAACTTTTTGGGTCAAATTCAATTATAATCATTTCATTATGTTCTCGACTCCAAACTCACATGTGAGGCTCTAGTTTCACTCTATCATTTTCCGGGTCGTTACAGTAATACACATTTAAAGTTACGGAAGCAGGTTTAAATAACTATATGATTAATACGGAGTCCCCATAAAATCCAAAGGTTTAAATAAACTAGTCAAACTAATGCGGAAGAACAACCCCTAGAACCTGAAAGACATTGTACCAGAACTCTACTAAAGACAAGTCTAAAAATATGGGGTACAACCCCGAAACTAAACAACACCATAAACAAATAGTCTAAGTCCGAAAAGAGTGGGCTTAAACAAGAAAGATCCATGGCAGCCTGAAAGAATTGGCTCACCATTGAATCCGATCACGCTCAAAAGTCACTTAGCTCCTGAAGATGCTCTATACTCAATAAAGAACAAGCAAGTGCAGTATCAGTACACAACCACAGTGTACTGGTAGGATCACACGGGTATCCAGTAAGTGAAACATATGCAAGTAACCACAACATTATAAACATGCAAATATCGAACATATACAATATTAGTTATGTTTTCAGGATCAATGTAGCATCCCACGTTCTCAATAATACACATTGGTTATCAATTTAGAGCAACATACAGTCTTCCAATATCAATCATCATTAGATATGAATATAATCATCACAAGTAGATACACAACACAATTCAATGGTCTTCTCATGGAACCCAATTCAATGGTCATCTCATGGAACCCACACCCAAACTGTTAGTGTATCGGTACGTGATACCTGATCCAATGTTTATGCCGGAACCTGACAACTGATCCAAGTTAGTGTGTCGAAATATAACACCCGATCCATTCAAGAAACCACAATCACAATGTATATTCTCACAATCATACAACAAGAGGTGATTCATGGCATACAATTATTCAATTATCCTCATTTACGATTAGGGTGATCAATAATGCAATATTCGCATACATACATGTATTATAGTGAGCAACTACAAACATATATCACACCAACATGAAAATCACAACCATCACCACCTCAAATCCAAGCTTGAATCCCCTAAGGAACTTGAATCTTCCCTTTCGAATTCTTTCCGCTTGTTCGTGGTCTAAAAATATACAATTAACGCAAGTATCATCAATCAAAGGTCTAATTATCTGAATTATAACGAACTCAATAACCCTAGACCAAACTCATGATCCCCATATCCATATTAGGGGATTTTCCACCATAATTCCCAGATCAAAACCCTCTCTATCGTTAATTACCCATTAGATTACATTCTACGGATCGAAAAATGGATTTGGGGAGTTAAAATCTTACCTTTAGCCTCAAGAATGATGGAAAACTGTCAAGAAAACCCCTGGGGTCGTTCCATAGCTCTCAAAGTTGAAAAGTACAGAATAAAACATTTTTGGGGTTTATTTCTGATTTAAGTCGCGTCTGCCCCGCCATGGCGGGCCTAATCCCATTACAGCGGTCCTTCCTTGGCGGGAATGATTCCGCTTCAGCGGCTTGCACGGAACCAGTGAGAAAATTTAAGAATTTCAAACCCTCCATTTCACAACACACCTTCATCCCATGACACTCAGAAAATACCTTTCATGCTAAGATCAGTTTCGGGAGTTCTACTCACCCGAATTCAATTATGTAAAGTCGTACAGTTCCTTAACGTCTTAGCTATCTACTCATGTAATCAAATTCATTAATAGATCTCTCATTTGTTACCAGATTTTCATGGACCTCAATGACTCTGATTTCATCCAAATCTTGACTAGACTAGGAAATCTCAAGTTACTACGAAAAAGTTTTTCTGGTCTAACTCTTTCCCCATTGGCTTTTTCCTAACGACGGAATCAGGTCGTTACAATAGATACCAATTTACCCATCACTCGTCCCTGAGTGATCAACTAGGAAAGACTGGCTGGAGTAAGAGTAGAGTAGTATCTAAATCGTCGAATTACTTGGGATACTTGTCTCACATGTCCTTTTCGGTTTCCCAAGTAGCTTCCTCAATCGGACGATGCTTCCATTAAACCTTCACGGACTTTATATCCTTGGTCCCCAGACCAACCAATTGAATACCTACACATCCTCACATACAATGCCTCAATGAAGTCATCACAATACTCGAGTGATAATTATTGTTGTGTGTACACTTAACTAACAACAAAGCTATTCCCAATAACCACCAAAATTGATCGTACACATGTCTGTAACATGTTATCAAGGACTTTGATACAAACATCAGGATGAATCATTTCTCAATTAAACATGATAAAATTTCAAATCCATACTCTCCATGATTAGAAGTGAACCTGAACCAACCAACACACATTTATAATACCCAAACAATCATAGTTCTTATCAACATCTCTAGCTCACAACATAATTTCCCATGAGCTTAAGTTATAAACATTTGATCTTTAAACATCAGATACTCATCGAGGGATATGTCCAAGCATACAAACCCTCTAACAACACTATTGAAATGCTAGATTTAGTAATTGTAGATTACCTCTTAAGAACAGTAGAATTGGACCCAATGATCCCCACATTCAACCACACACAATCAATACATGACCTCGAGACTATATGAATGTTAAGATTGTCGAACAACTATAGATACGCATGGTAGTTCTTCTATAAATTCTCATAAGCAAATGGTACATGTAGAACTACTGCAGTACTTTAAAAACTCCAAGACAACACCAAATATGTCCTCTAAAATAACCAAATCTTCCCAATCATCACACTCAACCAAGAGAACATCACAGGATCAGTACACTTGATCCACCACTAGGGATCCACCCACAAAAGTGAAAACACACGTGAGCATAGCTAGCGACTCCTACTCAAAACCATGTACAAAATGAATTAGATGGTCACATAAGAATTTACAGAATAAGTATTGAATAACACCAAAGGTTTTCCTCTAAAGAGTCGATACCAGTCATTTCCATTCAGTTGACTCCACATACTCTTCATGTCATTCCACTAAGGTTCACACTCTAATTACTAACAACCATCATGAACACTCCGACCATTACCTTACTCTAACCAACACTTTTAAATGAAAACCTTTCTTAGATACTTTAACAATCAAAAGTAATAAACTTTACGACTCAGGCCAAGTGTAAATCCTTTCAAAGGTTCAATACCTGATACAATTGATCATTTCTCACCTTACAATTTCATACCTTGATAAAATATATCACCACGAATGTAGACTTACAATGAAAAATCTGAATTGTAAACTCAATTGTATAACACAATCCCCTTGTCTATCAACATTAGCTTATACCTTGAAGATTTTTATGAAATCCTGGATCTTCGCTTATCATTGATCTTATCTCCATCTATCTTACAATATATTTTCGCTAAAATTTCAATCGTACTCATTACTAAACTAAAAAACAAAGCACTTATCATCACACTCGAGATAATGTCTGTACACTCCTTTCTCAAGTCCTTTCAAATAGTTTTTAACCAATTTGATGGACTTGTGATACTATTACCATAGCCACAGCAAAACAAATGAGATCACATGTCTCTGAACACAATTATCTATCCCTCTGAAGATATCTCTTTAGCCTTTACAATCAATAAAATATTCTTGCTCTCGCCTCTCTTTAAAAGTTGTACTACATCCCACTATATTTTTCTTCATTATAACTCTAGCTCTTTAAAATTCTATTCGAGTGGTATCCCACCATCTCTTAAACTTTCCATACACCCACGTTACTCACCAATTATTAGAAAATCATGACCCTGGATACTCGCAAGCCATAATTACTATACAAATTTCACTTAACCACCAATCTCATTATATATTTGCATCCCGTCACAATTCATCACGAACTCTTATTACCATTACGCTCAGTTAGCCTTGACTATCACTACGAAGTCAACCTTTTTATCAACATGACACCTCAAACTCAGGTAGACTCATCAAATCCAAAGGACTAACCCGATTTTATACGCACCTTCTTACTAGATACTTCAATTTCCTCCACCCAAGTATTCTTAATGGGACTTTCTTTATTCATACGCTTGTCATTCCGGTATCAATCCACTCATTTATAGCTTGATATAAAATCATCAGTCCCTATACTACCATCCTTCTTCTTAACAAACAAGACATGAACACCCCACGGGGAAGCACTAGGAGGGATGAAACCTTAATCCAAAAGCTCTTGGATTTGAGCTTTAAGCTCTCTCAATTCTGACACCACATGAATGGACTCAATAGAGGGGGATTCGACCTCAACATCTCGAATATAAGCCAATTACGCCAAGCAATCCTGCCCACCAATTTCCTACCCCGCACGAAAGATATGACCTTAGCTGACTTAGGCTTGTACCTCTTTCCCACTCTAACCTTTCCCTAGACGGGATCTCTAGAGTTACCGTCTTAGCATTACCATTACGCACAACATAATAGGGGGACAACCAAGTCATGCCTAAGATTATACCAAGTCAGCCATATCCAGCATAACCAAATTAATCCAAATCTGAAAATCCATAAACACAACAGGACAACACGATATATCTAGGTGACTATGACTGACTTTTCAACTAGGGTAGAAACATGGATGGGAGCATCAAATATATCACAAATCATATCAAATTCTGAGGCAAATCGCACGGACACAAAAGAATAAGTAAAACCCGGATCAATAACACCTTAGCCATCCGATCACAAATAATAATAGTACTTATGATCACTGCATCATCCCCTCAGCCTTGGCCTTACCCGGAAAAGGCATAAATTGAGCCATGTCATCTTGACGGGCAACCTCCTTGTCTGGCTGCACTGCTTGCCTTGCTGGGTCTAGTTCGAATTCGATTCGGGCCTATAAAATGACCTGGGAAAAATAGATGAGACATGGTTGAGGTTCTGTCTTGCCCTATCCCGCTATGGCAGGGAATTTCCTCCCTGGCGGCCTCACGCTGGTGAGATTATTCCGCCCCAGCGGCTCCGACGAAAACAGTACCAAGGCACTAAGTTTTTCTGGGGGTTTTCTCTCCCCTAAGATTCCTAAAAGTTTTTAGCTTTACCGGGCAGTTTAGGATGATCCTCTTAGCTAGGACAATTGAAGTCTACCCCTATTCGATCCAACGATACACGATCCAACTCGTTCCTTACCAAAACTTCTTAAATGTTGTCACCTATAAACTTGAATCTGCAAATCTGACCTTAATCCCTTCACAAGGGACAATAGTAGCTAGCGAGCCCCACAAAACTCCTAATTTCAGTCACAAAACTAGGTCGGACCCAATTCCTGACTACTTCAATGTTTTGGGGATCTACCATTACCCCTTCCCTTGAAACTACATGCCCAAAAAGGCAACCGAAATCAACCAAAACTCACACTTAGAAAATTTTGCATACCACTTTTGTTTCCCCAAGAACACCTAGAATAATACGAAGATGGTCGGCATGCTCTTCCTCACTTTTCGAATAAAACAAAATGTCATTAATAGACACTATCAAAAACGAATCAAGAAAGGGTTTGAACACCCATTCATCAAACTCATGAAAGTTGTAGGCGCATTTGTCAACCCAAACGACATAACTAGAAATTCATAGTGCCCATATCGGGTCCTAAATGTCGTTTTTAGTATATCATCGGGCCTAATCTTTATCTGATGATAGTCAGACCTTAGATCAATCTTAAGAGAAAACTAATGCACCCTACAACTGGTCAAAAGATCATCTATCTGAGGCAACAGATACTTGTTCCGAATGGTGACCCTATTCAACTGTCGGTAGTCTATATTTATCCTCTCTTGCTAGTGATGGTGTTACCACTTTTGTTGCTCTAGTTCGGACCATAGAGTGAAGGAGGAGAGATACCAATTTGTATCACCCAAATACCAATTAGATTCAAGTCATAGAACGAATGAGTAGAAATAAGTTAGTTTTTCCTAAAGTCCTATAGACTCTCGAAGAAAAGTACGGACATCTTTGTACCGTTTCGCAAGACTCTACTAGACTCATTTTGGTACAATGAGATCAACGAACCTAGGGATCTGATACCTATTTTGTCACGACCCAGACCATTATGAGTGGCACCCACACTAACCCTCCGGTGGGAGAACCAAAACTACAGCCAAACTAATCAACTTAACCAAAGTAATACACATTTAAAGCTACTGAAGCAGTTTTAAATAACTATATGATTAATCGGAGTCCCCATAAACTCCAAAGGTTTAAATAAACTAGCCAAACTAATGCGGAAGAACAACCCCTACAACCTGAAAGTCATTGTATCAGAACTCTACTAAAGACAAGTCTAAGAATAAGGGGTACAACCCCGAAACTAAACAACACCTTAAACAAATAGTATGAATCCAAAAAGAGTGGACTTAAACAAGAAAGATCCATGGCAGCCTGAAAGAACTGGCTCACCCTTGAATCCGGTCACACTCAAAAGTCACTTAGCTGAGGTCTATCAATAACCGCCTGAAGATGTCATGTACTCAATAAAGAATAAACAAGTGTAGTATCAATACACAACCACAGTGTACTGGTAGGATCACACGGCTATCCCAATAAGTGAAACATATGCAAGTAACCACAACATTATAAACATGCAAATACCGAACATATACAATATTAGTCATCTTTTCAGGATCAATGTAGCATCCCACGTTCTCAATAATACAGATTGGTTATCAATTTAGAGCAACATACAGTCTTCCAATATCAATCATCATTAGATTTGAATGTTATCATCACAAGTATATACACAACACAATTCAATGGTCCTCTCACGGAATCCAATCCAATGGTCCTCTCATGGAACCCACACCCAAACTGTTAGTGTACCGGTATGTGGTACCCGATCCAATGTTTATGCCGAAATGTGGCAACTGATTCAATGTTTATGTCGGAATATGGCAACTGATCCAAGTTAGTGTGTCGAAACATAACACTCGATCCATTTAAGAAACCACAATCACAATGTATATTCTCACAATCATACAACAAGAAGTGATGCATGACATACAATTATTCAATTATCCTCATTTACGATTAGGGTGATCAATAATGCAACATTCGCATACATATATGCATTATAATGAGCAATTACAAACATATATCACACCAACATGAAATCATAATCATCACCTACCTCGAATCCAAGCTTGAATCTCCTAAGGCACTTAAATCTTCCCTTCCGGATTCTTCCACTTGTTCGTGGTCTAAAAATATACAATTAACGCAAGGATCATCAATCAAAGGTCTAATTATCCAGATTATAACGAACTCAATAACCCTAGACCAAATCCATGATCCCCATACCCAGATTAGGACTTTTTCCACCATAATTCCCAGATCAAAACCCTCCCCATTGTTAATTACCCATTAGATTATGTTCTACGAATCGAAAAATCGATTCGGGGAGTTAAAACCTTACCTTTAGCCTCAAGAATAGTGGAAAACTGTCAAGAAAACCCTTGGGTCGTTCCTTAGCTCTCAAAGTCAAAAAATGCAGAATAAAACATTTTTGGAGTTTATTTTCAATTTAAGTCGTGTCTGCCCCGCTATGGAGGGCCTAATCCCGCTACAGCAACCCCACCCTGGCGGAAATAATTTCGCCACAGCGGCTTGCACGGAACCAGTGAGCAAATTTAAGAATTCCAAACCCCTATTTTACAACACACCTTCATCCCATGACACTCATAAAATATCCTTTCACGCTAAGATCAGTTTCGGGAGTTCTACTCACCCGAATTCAATTCCGTAAAGTCGTACGGGTTTCTTAACGTCTTAGTTATCTACTCATGTAATAAAATTCATTAATATATCTCTCATTTGTTACCAGATTTTCCTGGACCTCGATGACTCCGATTTCATTCAAATCTGGACTAGGCTAGGAAATCTCAAGTTACTACGAAAAAGTTTTTCTAGTCCAACTCTTTCCCCATTAGTTTTTCCTAACGACATAATCAGGTCATTATAATATCTTATTTCCATCTTCATGCGGTAGAGAAGTTGTTTTCGATAAATTCTTGACTCAAAAAAAAAGTAATCAAAACATGATAGAAAGGAAAAATCGACAATAAAATAATAAAATAAGCAATTAATAAAAAAGATATAATATTTAAGAAACATAAGAAAAATTCTGATAAAAAAATTATTCATTTACATTTCAAAATTTAAACAGTGCCACAAAAATTAAGGCAAAAAAACGTCCTTTCACAAGTTTTATTTTTCTAATATCCGCATTAAAATTTTGATTAATTTAAATCATCATGACATAAAATTCAAGAAAGAAGCTTCTTATCATGATATTTTTTTGAAAAAACAAAAACAAATTGGCACATAAATAATTGCAATTAAGAGAGATCATGTGCCAACTCGTGGAGTCTTCAGACTAATCTATCTTGGTAATTGTAAATATATGCTGATTACACGCCCAATATAGGTTAACATAATCAAATATAGGTGATATTTTATTTTATTTTATTTTAAAATATGTAACGTTTTAGAATTTTTAAAAATTTGATTTTATTTTTCCAAAGTTATCTTTATTTGCATAATCAAGAATCATTAATTATTTTTTCTGTTATTACGGATAAGTTAGTAAAAACACTTCTTATATTTTATAAATAAATAATTTTTAAGGGATATGATCAAACTAAAAACACAACTTATTTTAAAATAAAAAAAATATCCTATTGTTTGTATGCTCTTGGTCCCCTCCCTTCTTATTCATTCTACTCTTTTCGAGGTGAATCCAACATTTAGAATCAATATATTTAAAATGTATGTATCTATTGTATATTTATATTTTCTTCCACATACTTAGTATAGTAGCGCAATTTCAAGCAACTCAATATAAGTAAACGTGTCGTTGAACCTTTTTATTTTCAGCATAGTTTGTTTGGATTTTTTTTTTTTATAGTGAATATTGTTATAAAGAACATATATTATAATATAATAAAAAAGATAATTTTAATTTTTCTTATTATTATAGTGAAATATTATTATGAAGAGTTCCTATTGTAATATTATTTAAACTATAGAATAAACAATATGAATATTTGCGTAATAGTATTTACTATTTACATTTACATAGTAGTATATTGGATTACACATAATAATATTTCTCAATTTGCGAAATGGTTCTAGATTTGTCCTTATTTACTAACGATATAAACTTTCCAACACATAAAAAATTTTCTTTACGAAGAAAAGCTAAATTTGCCCCTAAACTATAAGAAATCATCTAAGATTTAATAGGGACATATGACATTTAATTGGAAAAATACTCTAATTGGATTTTAAATATACTAGTGAGTCAAGTTGATAACGCCACGAATAATTTTAAACCAAATTTTAACAAAGAGCAAAAATATCATATTGTTGAAAGACATTTTTTACCCTTTTATTATTGAAATGAAGTATCAATTGAACAAATGTTTTTACAAACAAACCAACTTCTATTTCCCTCAAATTTAGACCCCCACCTCTATTCACCACCTATAATTTCCTCTCATAACTCCATAGTAATTGAAGTTAAGGAGAATTGCAATGCAAAATGAAGACAATGGATAATTTAGGGGAGGGTGCAATGGAAAAATGGGGTGGAAAGTTATAAAGACAAACATGGCATAGAATTTTATTTAATTTTTGTCTATGAGAAAAATGGATAATTTTCGAATGAAAATATTTTCTATCGAAATACCTTCCTATATATAGATTATTAATACTGTCTTTTCTTAGATAATTATTTATATGAAGGTTTTCAGGCATATCTCGATAAGATATTTCCTTCTTTTGTTCGTGTGTTGTCCACAAAATCTAGTTATTTCAGGGTCCTAGTTGATAGTTACTTCTGAATTCCATCTCTACGACATAATCAAATATGAGAGTTTCTTCTCATCGAGCTTCTTCCAAATCTTTCTAAGAGGTAGTGGCCGCCTTCCCTCTTTCGTAGTCGTTAAAGGCACAAGTGTTGTCCAATATTACAATTAAAAAGCATACATTGTTAATCAACGCATAACTCTAACCAGCTAAACGACCCTACCAAATGGACTAAAACAACATTTGATTATAAATTAGGACCAAATATGCAATTTTATCAATATTTTGACCATACTAAAGGTATCATAGGACCATACAGGTTGGACCATGTTCCCATTAAGATATCACACAATTTCTGCCTAGGAGTATGGGGGCATACTGAAAACAAAAAAACTCCAAATAATATTTTCGTACTAACATATCCTTATTGGTCCCCCCCTTCATAAATTCTCAAGGACAGTCCCCCACTGGATCATCCATAGCGAAGATAATACTAATAATACTCAAAAAGAGACTACGAATCTTGTAACGAATGAAAATCATGAAGGAATGTGTTGTTGATGAACATGAGTTTCCTGGTTTCCAAACTTGTATTATACCAAAAGATGAATTTGCAATAGTAAAAAGGCCACTAAGCAGGTTGCAAAGGCGCGCGCCTCGCCCTCTTCAGCTCAAGCCCAGCAACAGCAGTAACAACAACTCTCTTGATTATAAAGGTGCATTGTTAAATAAGCTAATGGATTCATCTGAATCTTCTGCTTTGTATTCGTCTTGTTGTCATAGCAAAGATCCAATTCCTTTGCTTTCTCCCCTTGTGTTGCCTTCTTTGCTTGAATCTACAACAAAATCTCATTGATTTTAGCTTTGAATAGTTATGTACATTGGATAGATTTTTCTCATTGTTGATATATGAACAACACTTACAAAACTCCTTATGTTGCATTAATATTGACTCTTCCATATATCTCACTGTCTTAAAAAGATTGGTAGGATTGGCACACAACAATGGTTAGGGAAAGTCCCTCTTACATATTACAGGAATTAGCGACACACAAATTTTGTAATAACTAAATAGTGAAATCCGTTGCTAATTCTATTTGGTGATGAATTAGCAATCAATTTTATAAAAAAATTATATTAGCTACGAGCAATTTAGCGATGAAGTAAAAATCTTCTTCATTAAAAAGGTGCATGGTTAAAGTCAATGGATTCATCAACATCTTCTTCTTTTTTATCAAGAAGTAATCCTCATCTAATTGCTAGTTGAAATGTTTATTTTCTAAATGTTGTAGATTTCATATTAAAGAAATTTTCTACTCTTATTAAATGTTTTATCACTAGTAAACTTTAGAGATAGATATATTTCTATAATTAGTTCGCTTCTCTTCTATTTTTCTACCTCTGTTTGTCTTTTTTTCCCTTTATTTTCTTGGTGAAGGTCCTAGTTTAAACAGATGAATCTAAAATTGAGAATGCTTGCTCAAGAGATTTTAAGAGAAAACCTCTATGAAATAAACAAACAAGTTCCCCTCGAAAGATGATAAATAAATCAGATATTCCATCCGTTCTGATTTGTTTGTCCCATTTTTTTTAATTCCATTTAAAAATGAATTTCTCATTCCTTTCTTTGACAACTCTTTAATTCTAATTTTCTATTTGATATGTTTAAGACCACAAATTTAAAGGTCATTTTGAATTTTTGATACATTTGACATATATTTAATTTAAGACAACAAGATTTAACATTATTTTTTACTTTCTTAAACTTCGTGTCAATTCAAAACTAGACAAATAAATTGAAACGAAAGGATAATAAGAAAGAAATATACAAAAGAGACACACACATTTAACATGATTCGATTAACTGACATAAAATCAGGTACAAAAATATCCAGAGAAATAACATCACAAAACTCACTTAGAAAAAAAAAAGATTTCACACAAGTGACTAGATAACACTTGTGTCTCACAAGCTAGTATATATGAAAATGAGACGCACATAGATATATACATCAAAATTATATTGATTTCTCTTTGAATGAAATCATACGCAATGCACCATTTAAACTTTAGAGCATCAACCATAGGAAGTTAGCGTTGCTTTAGGTACAACAATTGGACCAATTAAATCATTCACAACGACCCCGGCCTACATGGACTAAACATAAAATGAGAGATCGAGAGACGTAAATTCTTGTTGAATTTTGAGGAATGCACCTATAATCGGTGAAATATCCTTAAGGATAATGTCATAACTATGCCTCAAGCTATAACAATTTTCGTGATTACAAAATCATCCAACATAATCTACACATTTGGTTATAAAATTCTCAAACTACCATACAAAGCTAATCCTCTATTGCATACGTGATCACTTCTAATCAAAATCGACCTCATGAGGTTAGTTTTTGACTTTTTGTAATGAATCAGCCACAGCCCAATAGGAAAACCAACAAGAATATCACACAAATAGATATTGGGCCAAGTAAAAGCTATAGGGCCAGGCCTTCACAAAAAAACCACATATATCACTTATGTTTTATTACTAAGGTTAGAAAGCTTAGTTTAATGTGAGCACTGCGTTAAAATTAGTTTTTATCCGCTAATTATTGTATTGTATTTATCGAACTATATTCACTTGGACAAAATCCAAAATTGTCTACTTACTATTCATAACCATAGCCCTACTAAATGACCCATTTTAGACAATTAGCAACACCTTGGATTTTACTACGACTATTTTTAATAACAACAAAACTCGTCCTTACATTATAAGGTCATAATTAATGATACTTTGACTCAAATTTTTTTATTAAAGGAGCAACTACACATAAATCAAAAACCATTATATTGAAGGACAAAAATTAATAATCACCCCCAAAATAGAAGTAATTCATGCAAAAACTAAAAACCACCATCAAAAGAGCCTAAATAACCCTTATTTAATTTCAACCACCAATTTCAGATTTTGAACAATTCAGAGTTGTAAATTTCTTTAGACTTTCGTGATATTTTCGTCGACCTTATAATACTTCCTTTGTTTCATCTTATTTCATAACATTTAGTTCTTTACTAGTTTCATACTTTAAACTGAAAATTCAATTTCACGGTACGAGAAGGGGGATATGGAGACCTTCGAGTTCGAGTCCTTTGTGAAAAATTTGAAGTCCGTGGTAGCCAATTCTCTTGCGGCAGATGGCATTCCCATATCAGATTCAAACATGGTGTTTCGACTTCTGGCTCTCTGTGAAAAGAGTGGATACTCGTCCATCAAGCAAACAATATCATCAAAGTGTCCTCTCCCCACTTTTGACGAGGTTTGTTACATGTTGTACAGGTACGAAAAGGTATGAGTGTCACATAGAGGCGAATTGAAGATTTAAACTTTTAAATTATCAAGCTATAGTTTCAACTTTATTGTTTATTGTAATTTTAATGAATCTTATACATTAATTCATCTGAATTTGAATGAACTAATTTTGTTATCCCTAATTACAGGATCCGTGCGTGAGGCCAATTAGAACTGATCCTAGAGGTATTGTTGATGCAGCACCATCGTCTGATTATCGTATTGGTGCTGCGATAGAAGGAATTAATAGGTTTGGTGATGTGGTAGACGCAACAGGTAAAATGGGTGATTTGATAGATGGAGCAGGTAAATTGAGTGTTTCCGTTGCCGCGGCAGTGGGCTCTGTGGCTTCTACGGTAGGTGCAGTTGGTCATTTGGGGATTGCAATTAAGGCAGTGGGACTTGTGACTTTGGCTGGATGTAAAATTTGGCAGGGGCTCTCACGCAAGTAATGTAGTAATTACATTACTGAAAAGCTTAAATGCAAGGGAACTCTAGTACAAATGTTTGTTGTATTGTATTGTATTGTACTCTATTGTATTGTGTTGTATCTTATTGTGTTGTGTTGTTTTAATGAATATAATGTTTAGATAGATTGTATTGTTCTCCGTTGTTACATAATGTCACACATTCATTATTTAAATGATAGACCTAACAAGAAAAGTAGGGTACGGGGTAGAGCTACTGTGAAAATGTAGGATAAAAGGTGAAATATGATTATTAAATAATAAATTAAAGACAAAATGAGAAGAAAATATTAAGGTAACAATGCGATCACACCAAGTCAATTGTTACATAAAATGGGTCATTTCATAGTTACCTAATGATGGATTTAAACACTACAATACAATAGAATTTAAGTAACAATCAAAACAAATATCATATAACAATAGGGGGGTAATAACCATCCAAACAAGGTGTTAGAAAACTTTGTTTGAGATATAAATTCAGTAAGCGTAACTTGTACCTTGAGGCATAAGTTCAGTAGGCATAACTTATGTCCCAAGTTCAGTAAACATAAATTCAATAGGTATAACTTGTGCTTTGAGAGATAAACTCAATAGGCATAATTTGGGCCTAAACTTATGTCATGTGGCGTAATTTGTGTCACTAAACCTATATCTTAGGATATAACTTGTGTTTTAAAACATAACATATGCTACTACACTTATATTTTGTAACATAACTTGTATCATTGAACTTACGCCTTGAGCATAAGTTGAGTGTTTTAATTATTTTGACCTAAGACAAAGAGGCTAGTTTTAATTCAAGAAGAATTCATTTCAGTAATTGAAAAACACCTCAAGGAAAATATATATACAATCCAACAAACAAATTAAACCCATCATGTGTTTAGTATCATGATCTTCTCCTTCGTCCAATGGCCTCCGCAACTATTCTTGCATGATAGAGGAACCCACAACTTTAGTGTGGAAAGCATTTCCACAACCTCGTTCCTAATCACTATGTTGTCAATCAATTTTTTAGGGATTCACGAGTTAATATACATATATATATTTATTAAATTTTCTAGTACAAATATAAAATCTACGAAAAAGTTATTGGATTCGTTCGAATCTACGAACCCCAACTTAGCTCCACCCCTACTTATATCACAAAAACTTATGCGTTGCGAATTTTTATCTTGGAACATAAGTTCAATAGTATCTAAATTCTCAAGACAAACATTTTAGAAAACATAGTCTTGAGGCATAAGTTCAAATAGACACAACTTATATGCCCCAAGCTCCGTAAGCATAAATTCTAGGTATAACTAGTATCTTAAGGTATAAGTTCAGTAGGCATGTCTTGTCCCATAATCTCATTTATGAGTTTTTACAAAGAAAAAATAAATTGCAAACTTCTAATTTCAATGGTACAAACATTTTAGCTGAGTTCGGAGCTAAAAGGGCAAAAAAAAATTGTCAAAAATTCCAAAAGGGCACATCAAATTTTTTTAAAACCAAAAGGGCAAAATCGCTCCTGACGAAGCGATTTCCCTCTGACACAATGACAAAAAATCGCTGCCCTAGCAGCGATTTTGTCTAAAAACTTTTTTTCTTTTTTTTTAATTAAAAATCGCTGCCCTATCAGCGATTTTGTAAATAATTTTTTTTTTTATTAAAGTCAGAATTATTATTTTTCCTTACACATCGCTCCAGGGGCAGCGTTTTTCATGCCTAGTGCTATTATATTCATGCCTATTGTTAATTATTAATAATATAAAAATGATAAACAAAACGGACAGTATACTCAATAAAATTGTTGAAGCATGAGGAAAATTGAATTATATATCATAAATAATAATAAAAGAATATTAAATATTAAAAAAAACTTTTTTAAAAAAAATTCTTAACCCTTTTGAAGAAAAAAGATTGTTTTTTTTGAGAAAATCGCTGCTTTTTTTATTTTTTTTAACGTACGACAACTTTTGTCAGAAGAAAATCGCTCCTGACCAGAGGCGTATCCAGGAGGGGGTCACCGGGTTCACGTGAACCCATGCTCCCCTCCTGAAATCATATATAGTAGTGTTATATTTTTTTTAAATATTTAAATATAGATATGTGAACCCACACTTGAAGTATTATATCGTGCGATTATGTTGGGTGTACCTCTCTAAGTGATGTTAGAAATTTGAATCTTTTAGTTATCTTGTTTTATTTTCCTTTTTAAAATTGGGTAATGTCTCTCTAAGTGGTTTGGATAGGTAAAAATAACTTTGGACCTATAATTTTAAAATTTTAATTATTTTTAGTGATAAGAACCTAAATGTTAAATCGATCAAATTTATATATTAGATCCACCTTTTTGTAATAGTGCACCCATTATCTCAAAATCCTGGATACGCCTCTGCTCCTGACAGAGCGATTTTGCCCTTTTGGTTAAATTGTTTTTTGATGTGCCGTTTAGTTTTTTGAAACAAAAAAATTGTCCTTTCGGCTCCGAACTCCATTTAAATTGCAGAAGAATCGATATATAATTCACATTAATATGAGACTCATACTGCATAGTGTCGTTTTCATTTTAAGCAAGATTAAAAAGAAAAAGCTAAAAGTCATATAAGTTAGGAGAGAAAATAACAAAAATGTTCCTAAATGTATGAGTAACACTTTATTTTGGTCCTTAATATATTTCATTTGATTGAAATACTCTTTAATATATAACAAATGTGTTCATTTTGGTCTTTAATATATTTCACTTGATTGAAATGGTCCTTAATGTATGACAAAAAATATTCATTTTGGTCCTTTACCCTAAATCTAACATATTCATTTTTTTTTTTAAATGTTAAATTTTACTATAGACCCTAGTTGACTAACAAAATTTATCATTATTGTATTTTTTGTTTGCTTCAATGAAAGAACTCTATAAAATCTAACACCATTTTCTCTAGTTTCTCCAATAAAATTTACTATTTTTTCTTTTCTAAAATATTATTCTACTGACGCAATACCCATTTTTGTTTTAAACAAGAGAAAATAATATTTTTTGTTAGACAAAGTAAAGAAAATAGTGTTAGATTTTATGGGATTTTTCTTTGGAGCTAACAAAGAAGATATCAAGGGAGAATTTTGTTAGCCACGAGGGGTCGATAATTACATTTAACATTTTTTTTAATAAATCTGTTAAGTTTAGGATAAAAGACCAAAATGAACACATTTTGTTAAACATTAAGAATCATTTCAATCAAGTAAAATATATTAAGGACCAAAATTTACTATACATTAAGGATCATTTTAATCAATTAAAATACATTAAGGATCAAAATAATTCATTACACATACATTAAGGATCATTTTTGTCATTTTCTCTAAGTTGGGACATTCAAATTTTGGCTTTGAGTTGATAGTTGAAAAAATCTCTTAAAGTTACATAATTTATTAAATGCATATCTAAACTACAAAAAAAACCTTAATTACCTCTTCGAACATTGATTTTTGAAACTACTTAACCCCTAAATTATAACAAATCTTAATTATCTCCTTAAATATGGATTTTTGAAACTATTTACCCCTAATATGCCACATGACACAAAAAATTTACTTCATTCCAATTTATGTAATTCACTTCCTTTTTAGTCAATCTGTCTTCTACTCAATCATAAAATAATTTTGGATCGGATTTGAATAATAAAGAATTGTGTGTTTCTTTTTTTAATTGGGTCAGGTCTGAATGCGTAAAAAATGGATGAGATAATCTTTTTAAGCCAAATTACATTTTGGAAATTTAAAAACCAGCTTTAAGATATTTTTCTTAATTCAGACTATTTAGATAGAGAGTAAATATACATCATTTGTTAGACGATAAGGATATATATATATATATATGCATCATTTGTTAGACATTAAGAATATATATGCACTATTTTTTTAATGGAAATATATCGGCCCTAAATCATAAAATTGATGAGTATATTTACCTCTTTTATCTTATTTTATAGAGAAAATACATAATTACCCCATTAAAGTAAGACCTATTTTTTAAAAAGACACTTAAACTTTGTAAGGGTCCTATTACCCTATTATTCTTATTTAGAGTGAATTAATTGTCTCATTACGTTCCTACGTGGCATGTAGAGTGTAGTTCACTCTCTGATATAGAGTGAGCTGAACCAAAAAGTAAATAATATTTATTTAAGCATTTATTTAATTAGAAATATTATTTTTTTCTTTTCTTTTATTTTTTTATTGTACTTTCTCAATTCTTTACTTTTGTTATCTTCTTCCCCAAATTTCAAAAGAATCAACTACCTTCTCTCTATCTTCTTCAACTTAGAAGACCCATTTAATTCACTCATTTTTTTCCTTGTCTTCTTGCTTCTCTTTGTTCCTTTTTCTTCTTTTGTCCCTTATATTTTTCAAAATAATAATAATTGTAAACCTCCTTGATAATATTGTTCTTTTTTAAACATAAATAAATAAATTGTTATGTAGTTCTTTAGCAAGTAAATAAAAAAAATTCTTAGATTTGAGAGTATTATATATAGAATTTCATTACCTTCATCGCAATGGAGTTCCGCTGCATAATTATTGTAATTTTGAAAAGGAGATGGTAGATTGGAGGTGATTATTAATTTTCAATTTATAATTTGTTAGTAATTTTATTTTTGACTTAACAAAAATTTGATGATATTATGGTATTATAATAGTGACGTGATAAAGACTACTCCGGAGAATTGACGAAGATGGCGGCTACGTCGAGGATTTCTGGGCAGCTAGAAGGACCGAAGAAGAGCAGGGGAGGGTAATGAAGAAAGAAGAAGAAAGAGAAAAATAAAAAGGAAATAAAGTTAATAAAATAAGAAAAAAAGACAAAAATGAAAATAAAGATAAAAAATTAAAATTTAACACGTGTAAATAATAAGTGGTGCGTGATTGCACTTCTTTTCTTGCAATTGAGGGTGGCTGAAAAATGGCATATTTACAACACTTTAAAATTATTTAAGGGGGTACTTGGACCCCCGGAAAGTTGAAGTGTCTTTCTAAAAAACAGGTCTTACTTTAATGGGGTAATTATGTATTTTCTCTATTTTATATTTCATACTTGTCAATTATTAAATTTAACTTGAAACCAAATTTAAACATTAAAGAAATACTTTCATAAACTTTATGGGGTTGTTTGGTGTGATGGATAAGGGGAGTTAATCCCAAGATAAATTTTAAGTACCCTTTATTTCGTTATGTTGCAAAGCTTGAGATAACTTATCCCAGGATTATGAATTAGTACCGGGATAAGTTATCCCTTGTTGACACCCAATTTTGGCCCTCCACAATATAAATTAATCATCAAGCTTCTTCAATTTCAAACAACTAAAATAATTAGTTTTATAAAAAATTCAAAAAAAATAATATTAAATAAATATAGTTTACAAGTTATTTTAAATAGTTTCGTCACTTTTCATAATTTTTATATGATATATATGTTTTACATAATTATGTATATAATTAATATATTTTATGATTATTCGAAAATCGTCTCAAAAAAGATTTTATATTTTTAAATATTAGGGATGGTTATAATTTTGAATGAATGAGTTTTATGAAATTCAAAATATTTTCAAGTTTAAAGTAATTTTATCATTTTTTAATAATAAATGTGTATATTTTTGCAATCACGCTATTTTATAAATATTTGAAAATCATCACAAAAGATTTTACATTTTAGTTAAATATTTTATTAATTAACTTTAAGTCATAGTTATAATTTCGAGTTAATTAGTTTTGTAATCGAATTAATTAGTTTATAATTAAGTTAATAATTTTTTATTTCGTTAAGATTAAGAAGCTCATTAATTAACTTATATTAACTCATCTTGTTTGAATTTTAGCCGAATTCACTAATTAAATTCAATTTGGCTAATTTCTTAATTTTAATTGGCTACAATTGAAATCCTTAACCATCCTCCAATATCAATTCCAACCCATATTTAAGATCAGTTTTGGGCCATTTCAAGAGACCCAATTCAACAATTCTAGCAGCCCACTACTTTCAACAAAAACCCGGCCCAACCCATTTCCAACACCAAAGAAACCCATCAGCAAAGCCATTCTCCAACAACAATACAACACCGTACCCGACCTATTCCAGCAATACAATACAGTACACCAACCCCTACGCGTTCTTCTTCACGCGTACAATCCAGAAGAAATCCAGAAACACCAGCAAACCAGACGACCCCACCCCTATACATCACGTTCTTCTTCTTCACGCGAAAATCGAAATCCAGCGAGCAAATTGCGCTGCAAACCCAGAAATCGCGTCTCCTACCCTGCAAGAACCCATACCCTGCAGACCCATCACCCTCATATCCCCTTTCCCCCATTTTAAGCGATTTTCAAAAGCTTTCTACTGTTGTCTCGAAAAGGGGCAGAGAAATTTGAGGGAAAAATTCAAAAATCCATCAATTTCCCCCTGGAAAATCAGCCTTTTTTTCATCTATTTAAGATGGTTTTCTCTATATATTTAAAAAAAAAAGGGAGAGAGGGAAAAAATGATTGGGTTTTGAGGTCATATACGAAAGATAGCTTTTAAGATTTTGAGTTTTGGTTCTGAGCTTGTTTGTTCATATTCGAAGTTCGTGGTGGAAGATCTTCGTGATTAAGTTCGTTGTCCTCAGTTCGCTTCCCCTCAAAAGGTAATATTTACCTCAGTCCAAGTCTTTCTTATTTTTAGCGTACCGATTATTTGCTTTTGACTGATTGAGGTGTTCAATTATTGATATTTACAGAATATTAATGTTTACTTTTGACTGCAAATCGGTAGTGTAACCCGCCTGTTACTCAAATGTTGTTGATTAGGTTTCTTGATGATTTTGTTTTAGTTTGTTCCTGTTGAGGTTTCCTCATTTTATTGTTAGTCTCATAATGTTGCCTACGAGTATTGTTTTAGTTTTGAAGTTGTTAAATATGGTTTGCTTGTTTTCTCAATCTGAGAGTATTGTTTTAGTTTTGAAGTTGTTAATATAGTTTGCTTGTTTTCTCAATCTGATACGTGAGGAGGTCTTTGATTATTTCAGTTAGCACAAACCGTGTGAGTAGATTAGTGTACTGTTTTATCTCCCTTCTTATGGCGTCTGTACCTTTCGCGTTCAAAACATAATATTTTAGTCTATTTGTTAATCGTTTGCATCTATAAAATATTGCTTATGATAATGTTAGTTTGTATATTCTATGTTTTCGGTCATGCCGAGTTAGCTTGTGATGGGTTCGTCGAGTTAAAGTGAGTAAAAAAAAATGTCGAATAGCTGTTTAGATCAAGCTACTGGAGTTTGATTTCATTTGTGTTGTTTAATTTGTTTCCTATTAACACTCCTTCTGTTCCGATAAGGTTCTATTTGTATATTATAGCATCTTCACTCATAAATTATGCTAAAATCGAATCTTGTCATCTGCCCTCAAGTTGGATTAGATTGTCCATTTCTATTGAGTCTTTGTTTCTTTTAAATATCTCTTACCTTTAAATGTTGGAATTCATTAAAATTATCTTCAAATAACCCATTAATGCCTAAGAAAAGACCATGTAAGTTCGATGTAATGTAGTTGACCTTGTTGTGTTGGAATCTTCTTAGTAGTTGTTGATTTCGTTCTATATTTTTGGCTTTATCTATAATTCCTTTCACATTTACAGATGGTTTTCTTTCCAAAAAATTATCAAATGAACTATATGAATTGACAGTTTGAATTCAATTGTATTTCATTGCATTGCCTTTTGTTGTAGATAAAGATGGTTATTTGACGCATATGATCCATATCTTAAATCTGCATATTATTTGAAGAATCTGCATCTGCTCTTGTTTCTTCAAAATAATGTGTATGTTTATCTCCGTCATGAGTAAATCATTTGATCATGTATTTGTTGAAAGCTTCATCTCTTGTTCTAATTCTTTTCTTTCTCTTTGTGTGTATGTGAATCCCCTTAGAATCCATGGTGGATTTATCTACCACGCATTTCCGAATTGAGCCATAAAGGCTCGATCTTTGCTGTCCCTATTTCTCGAGTCAACCCCCCTATGTATTTGGAAGCCGTTACAGATCCCGAAGGCCCAACGTAGTGCGGGAAATTAGTTCATAAATATTCAAAGCCCAAGAAATGGGTTGTACACATATTGTATACAGCAGTATACACTCATTATACAGCGACATACGGCTCAAAAACGCAAAAAAATAGGGCTAAGGCAAAATACATGTGTTTGGAAGCAGGAGATACATGGAAAAAGTTGATGTACGTGCCAATATACACTGATATACAGTCAATGTATACAAAAACGGGATTGGGTTAAAACCCAAAAACCTGCAGCGAAGTTGGCCCAAAAAGGGGCCCAATTTCATTATTTCTTTTACTCTCCTAATTGTTTTGATTATGTCTAACTAATTTTATTTAGCTCTAACTTTAAAATTGTTAATTAACTTAATTAGATCCCCAAAAGATGAGTTATTTTCTTTATGTTGATTTACCTTTAAAACAACTTTTGTGTTCATTTATTTTATGTCTAGTATACCGATAAATTTTTATATCTTTAATTGAGTATATTTATTCTTAAAAAGATATGCTATTTAATTAATAACTTTTTTTTACTCATTTAAAAAAAATCTTTTAAGTTAATCAAATAAACTAAAAAAAAAAACATGTTTTTCTTTACTACATTACTTTCTCAAAAGTTAGTCAAAACTTTGATCCTTTTCATTTTAAATTAATTTAAGATAGTTTTCATGCTTTAATTTATCAAATCGATTCAAATTATTATTTTAAAACAATTCACATAGGTTTAATTAGTGTAAATTTGTTAAAATTCTTTACCTATAATTTAATTGAATTGTTTCAATTAAAGTTCCCTTAGCTTGAAAAACAAAAATAAAAATGTGTCATTTATTTAATTGTTTTCTCAAAATTAATCAAATATTGTAAGTTATTATTTTTTATGCTAAATCATTATATTTCTAAAAATTGTCAAATATATTTTGGTCAAATCGCAGGTCAACCGCACGTTAGCGGACACTTTAAATGATTAAACCCTTCTCAAAGTGTAAATTGAATCCCGAATCCTCTTTGATATTTTCAAATGATTTTTTCTGTTTAAATCTTTGAAAATTATGAGTTTTCTTAATTTCTTTAAAAATTAAGTGGCGACTATTTTCTAAGTATTTTTCTCAAATTGTTTTATACTTAAAACATTTCAAAAAAGTGATTTTTCTAGAGATAGTGAAATTACAACACAACAGAAATGGCGACTCTTTTCTAAGTATCTTTCTCGAATTGTTTTATACTTAGAACATTTCAAAAAAGTGATTTTTCTAAAGATAGAAAAATTACGGCACAATAGAAATGGCGACTCTGCTGTGGACTTAATTAAGTTATAACCATAAGATTTGACTATTTGACTAATTGTTATTAATTGTTAAATTGTTTATTTGTGCTTAATGTGTTTAAATTGCTATAAATTGTTGCATTCATGCATAACACATTCCGTCAATCGACGCTCATTTTTTATTTTCCACTTAAAGGACGATTATGCGGGCCGCAGTCGTTCGTTAACCAAATTGTTCTCGAGGCACCCTGACGAACGTAGTTGGCTACTGGATAGTCAACTGTCGTTAACTTTCCCAGCCCAAGTAGTCCGCTTGGGTCACCTATCCGCTATAAACAAAGCCCATTCTTAGTCAAAACTAATGTAGAGCCAAATCCAATCCCAAAATTTAGCGCATTGGCTTAAGATGACCCAACACCCAAGGCGTGTTGGGCCCATTAGAAAGACCACCTTGAGTTCAAAGGGCCCACGGCCCGAACGGACGCTCATACTTGCGTGTTTGAAGGATGTATGCGCTATTTGACAAAATGTTGTGTCTTGAGTTTGGGGGGTATCTAATTATTTGTATGTTTTTGTAGATGGCTAAGCAACACTTGAGTTTCAAAATGGTCACAGAGACGCCAAACTTTCTCTGTGTATGGTGGTACAATCTCAATGCATATCAGATAAGAGAACTTTTCATTCACTTAGGTCACCTCCCGTCAATAATGAATCTCAGAGTCTGGCCTAAGTTCATTGAGGTAGTCATTCGATTTTGGGATGGTGAGAGAATGGTGTTTCGCTTTGGAGATATTGAAATGACACCAACTGTTGAAGAAATCAAAGATTGCCTAGACAACGTCGGAACGTGCCAGAAAAGGAAAAAACATCCAGATCATCACATTTTGCTACCAGATAAGCCAACCAGCACAGAACTGAAAAACATGTTGTTATTGCTAAATGCAGACTGGCTAGACACCCCAAGTATTTCATTTGTGAAATTCTATGAACGATGGGGTCACGAGAGTTATTATAAGAATTTTCCAAATGAGTTTCACAGTCACAGTAGTTGGAGTCAAACTCAAACTCAAACATTTGTCGTATGCCTCTTAGGGACGATGGCATTCCCTCAAGGCGAAGGGAATGAAAGTGATATTCAGGTTGTCATGGTTACACACACCATCTTTGAGGGCGTTGGTAAGAAATGACAGGTTAAGAAATACTTCAACCTAGCCCCGATCATTCTGGCCAACATCTACCGATCTTTGGGTCAATGCAAAAATGGGTTTCCATTTTTTCAAGGTTGTAATATCTTGCTACAATGGTGGATGTCTGAACATCTAGTGAAGACATACGAGACTCAGAAATAGAAATTGGTCGAACCACAAAAAGAAAGTCACCTTGACCATTACGAGTTTCATTGGAGCATCAACAAGTTCAAGATCCACAGCACTAGGGAAGCGTGGGCTAAAGTCTTCCACGACATAAAAGATGGAAACGTACAATGAATGTTTCAAGATTTCATGTCAGAAAAAATAGCTATTTAGGGGGCCAAGTGTCATTTCCTAATCCTTCCTGGCATTAGAGGAGTACAACCTTACAATCCTAGCAGGGTAATGCGGCAATTCAGCAAAAGACAGATTCTACCTTTTAAAGGAGACACTAGCCGCTACGTCTTTGACTACAACGGGTGCGACAAGATACCTTACGCCAAGGATATTTGTCAAGAATGGGTTGGACGGGTCAACCTAAAAGAGAGCATGGCAGAAAATAGATATGAAGCCGGGTATGTGGATGAATACAAAAAATGGTTGCAGGATAATCTATGTGGTACACTTGACCCGACGCAACGCACGGGCCGACAGATTGAAGATGTCCAAGTAAGGCTCCAAATCCAAACCTACCATTTTCAGCAGGAATGGGACCGAAGAGAGCAAGAGTTTCAACGTAGGGAGCAACAATACCTGCGTAGGGAACAAAAGCTCCAGCGTCGAGAATATGAAAGCCAAAGGGCATTAGCCTTTGCCACGCAGGAGTTAGCTGACGCGATAGCCTGCCTGATACGTTTGGACTTAAACTTGGATGATTAGCTTAACACCACCCTCCAGGGCGTGTCGATGTCTTCTTCCAAAGTTGTGTTCGCTAAGCCGCATGTGATAACCAGCAAGTTCCTCATTCGTGAAGAATTGGAAAAAGAAAGATGAGGAGCAAGTCCTTTAGCATTTTAGTTATCTTATTCCCCTGCGTGGGATTGATGTTCTTATATTTGCAGTTTATCCCTTCCCTAAAAGATGTATCCCTTTGCTTAACTTTGTAATGAATTCTCTATTGTTTATAAATCTTAGTTTGGGGGATGCAACAACTTGTTTTAAAAAAGCGCAATACATCATTCAAATCGCTAGGCCCACCCTTGGAATAAAAGGGTCACATGCATGTTTAGGACGCGATATTTGTGTGACTTAACTGCTTATGTGATATGTTGCTTTGAATGAGGACATTTTTAGCCTACTTCTTTTCGGAAATTTTCTAAAAATTTCCTCAATACCAAATACAAGTCACTACCAAATGTCCGACCAAAATTCCTTAAGTCTTGAGTTTCTCAACCAGAAATAAAAGCCTACTACCAAATCCTAAAACATTACTCTATTATCTCAGGGAAGATAAAATTGCTGCTAAGATGGAAAAAGGGAAGGGTATCGACATAGAGCTAACTGAGGAGGATTTGAGGATGAAATTGCAGCGGCTCAGACAAGAGATCCAAGAAACCAGAAAAAGGAGAATAGAAGTGGAGTTTGCCACCGCAATCGCACGAACAGCAAATGCGGCACCAGACGCGGAATTGGCAGCAAAGATGACAAAATGTGATGTTATGAATAAAGAGATAGCTGATGTGTGGAAGGAAGGCGATGTCTTCAACAAAGATATAACCATGATGCTTCGGAAGCCACATGGAAAACACTTTTTCCTCAACCAAGAGGCAACATCAGTGGTCCAGAAGACACCGGACCTGAAGCTACTGAAGAAGATAATGGGGAGGAAATTGCCTATAGGCCTCCTCTTCAGGGAATATGGAAGGAAGGGAATAAGAAAACCACCCTCGAAGCATATGAGTTTACCCCCCGTGATTAATGCGACAGTTGGAAGAAGAATGGCTTGGGTGGAGGCACATTTTATCTTTTAGGAGCTTTATTGTCTGTTTTTCACTTTCCATGTAATCTTCAAGAAATGAATGAATGAAAATGAAACTTCCTTTGTATTCGAACTACGTAGGGCCTGAATTTTCCTTGGGAGATACGTAGGCAGCCTTCCAAGGCCCGGCCCCTATCTTTTAAAATTTCTTTACCCCTTCATTCTACAAGGAAACAATGAGTTCAGATCAACAAATGCCCAGAGATGCAGCAAGAAGACCTTAGCTCAACACAATTTAACCTTTCTGAGTCACCAACCTCGACATAAAAACGAGCAAATTTCTGCTTGTTCAAAAGTCAGTCCCCATTATTCGTGGGTTAGCATGTTCTCAAACAAAGCAACTTTTATGTGTTTATCTGCTTTCTATGTGATATTTTGAATTATTTGTGTTGAATCAAAACTAACAGATTTGCCTTTGAGTTGTTTTTCTCAACAGGTAGTTAGAACTGGTCTGTGTCGATAAGGTGGCTGATCATCCTCATTTCACTAGATCTAAAGGTCCTACAGATTCCTTCCCTAATCAAAGTTCACAAAAGGGAAAAGCAGCAATGGGTGATAACAACGAAGAAACCAGCCTTACTGATGTCGTGGTGGCTCAGCCCGCCCTTGCTGATCAGAATGAACTGATCCTGCAGCTGATGCAACAAATTGATGAGATGAGGGTCGAGATGCAGAGAAAACGCGATTTGCCTCCTCCGATTTTTGTTGTCAACGCTCAACCAGACGGAAGACCTCCAGCTCAAATTCCCCCTCCTAACGTGGGACTAGCTCAGAACCCGCCTTTAAGCCCTGCTCGTAATCCCTCCATCATTGACCTTACCACCCAAAACCCTCATTACACCTCAGCCTCTTATCAAACACCACACCCTCCTCAAAATACCAACCTCCAAGCACCACTCACTCCCCCAAATGCAAACCACCAAATTGGCCTATCCCCTCATAGCCAAAACGCTAATAACCCACACACTTCCCTCCTTCACCAAAACCAATATACTGGCCCCCAGACTTACCCCCAAAACTATCACGCCCCTTTAAATGGCCAGAGTCCCTCTATTGCTCCACCACTACCACAAAAGGCCACTTTCCAAATACCGCTCCCCAATGAGCATGATGCCCATGGTTCGGAGCTCGACCACTATGAGGAGAGGGAGAGAGAGTGGAGGTCAAAGGAAGAGACCGCCAAGATAGATATAAAGGAGGAAATTAGAAAAGTCATGAAGGAGTTGAACTGCATTCCTGAGGTCGCCGGGTTGAGTTACGAAAACCTATGTATTCATCCGAATTTGGACCTCCCGTAAGGGTTCAAGGTGCCGAAATTCGACATCTTTGGAGGAACGGGGAACCCCTAAGCACACCTGAGGGCCTACTATGACCAACTCGTGGGAGTTGGGAGAGACGAAGCTTTGTTAATGCGGCTTTTTAGTCGAAGTCTGAGCGAAGAGGCTCTAGAATGGTTTACGTCTTATGAAACGAGACAGTGGTCTAGTTAGAATGCTCTGGCTAAGGACTTCATAGAACGATTCGCCTACAATGTGAAGATCGTTCCTGACCGTTACTCTTTAGAGAAGATGAAGCAGAAGCCGACCGAAAGTTACAAAGAATTTGCATATAGATAGCGAAAGGAGGCAACTAGAGTTAGACCTCCTATTTAAAAAAAGGAAATCGTCGAAGTGTTTGTGCGGGTGCAAGAGCCCGAATATTATGACAGAATCATGTTGCTCGTTGGAGAAAAATTTGCTGAGATAGTC
Source organism: Solanum acaule (assembly GCA_036250505.1). Classification (NCBI taxonomy): domain Eukaryota; kingdom Viridiplantae; phylum Streptophyta; class Magnoliopsida; order Solanales; family Solanaceae; genus Solanum; species Solanum acaule. Next base: position 22,621 of record JAJOOR010004094.1, on the reverse strand, counting down.
AAGGTAGCTGAGACTATCGAAGATGGATTGAGAACCGGGAAGATTGCCCGTGTTGCTGCCTCGCCCGAATCTTCGGGTTTGTTGAAGAAGAAAAGAGAGGACGTGTCCTCTATCTCCTATGAGGGGAAGAAGACCCCAAGGAAAACCTCATCATACCAAGGTCGTTCTCGACTTTCACAGAGTTCGTACCCGGCCTTTTATACACAAGCTCATTACCAAAATAATCCTCCCCCCAGTTATCAAAATACCCCTCCTCCAATTTACCAAACTCCCCCTACAATTTACCAAACTCCACCTCATCACTATCAGAACGTCACCCCCAACAGTGCCAATGTTCAGACAAATTACCAAACTCCTCCCCCGACGTACCAAACCCCAGCTCCACTTTACCAAAATACCCCCCAAACTACCAAGCTCCACAACCAAATTACCAAACCAACTCATATCCCAGATATCAAGCCCCCCGTCCAAACACACCAAATTATCACCAGATGCCTCCTCCGCAACAAGGAAATTACGATCCCCCCCGTCCTAGATTTGAGAAGAAGCCTGCTAGAATTTTCACTCCGCTCATTGAAAGCCGAACAAAGTTGTTTGAGTGATTAACCGTGGTAGGATATATTCATCCAGTGGGGCCCAAGCCGGTTGATACTAGCTCAAAGTTTTACAGACCCGTCTAGAGGTGCGCGTATCACTACAACAGTGTTGGACATAATACCGATGACTGTATCAACCTGAAACATAAAATCCAAGACCTGATCGATCAGAACGTGGTGTCTCTTCAGACGGTCGCGCCCAATGTCAATAGTAATCCTCTGTTAAATCATGGAGGTGTCACTATCAATATGATAGAGACAGATGATGATTGGTGCATGTCAAAGGAAATAGTTTTGATTGCTCTTAATGACCTGAAAAGGGATGTAGCTTCGTTGAGTATCAGAGAGAAGAAAGAGTTTGTGATTCTGACACCCGAGAAAGTTGTTGCCTTGGTGCCGAGAGAAACTCTTACCCGACCAAAGTTCGTGATTGAAACGGTTGTTACCCAGGGTATGACCAGATTTGGCAGGTGCTACACGCCAGAAGAGTTGATCCAGGGTGTGCAAAAGAAGGATCAGACTAAAAGGCCGATCAGTGAAGTTGAAGCCGAAGAGTTCTGGAGGAAAATGCAGCCGAAAGATTATTCAATTGTGAAGCATTTAAAGAAGACACCAGCTCAGATTTCTGTGTGGGATTTATTGATGAGTTCGCAATTGCATAGACAGGCTTTGATAAGAGCTTTGGATGACACTTATGTGCATGTGGGTACTAACAGCGACAATCTAGCAACCATGATACACCAGGTCATTCGGGGACATCGAATCAGCTTTTGTGACGAAGAGTTGCCTTTTAAAGGCAAGGTACACAACAAGGTTCTGCATGTCACCATCAAATGTCGAGATAAAATGATAAATCGTGTATTGGTCGACGATGGGTCTGGTCTCAACATCTGCCCGCTTTCGGCTCTGAGGCAACTGAAATCCGATTTGGGAAAGCTCCACCAGAATCAAGTCAGGGTGAGGGCCCTTGATGAAGTGCAAAGAGGAGTGCCAAACTCTTAGGACGCGAGCTGAGGAGCGACTTCCACCAGAATTAAACCACACCCCTATCAGAAGGCATGTGGGTTCTTCTTTAGGGCTCATGGTTTCAATTTCGCATCCAGAAATTTTGGTCTCCACCAGAGGCAACTTTCCAATCCGAGTGATAATGCACCAAGAGCTTTGAAAATTATGTCCGTGTAAGTACTTAATTATGGGTTTGAAGTGCACCACATTTATGGTTAAGAGGTTGCAAGCCTCTTTTTCATACTCGACTTATTTATCACTCTTCCAGAACCAAAGGTTATCTTGCATAATAGATTTCATTTTCAACCGATCAAGTCGAACTACAAACAGACTGATTCCTAAGGTCTAAGGATATGTAGGAGGGATCAATGTTGAAAACTCGACTGTATTTCGATATCCTCTCTTAAATCTTATTCTCGAGCATTTCGATCTCTTCATAATTCAATATCGAGATAGCTTTTAAATTCTTTCATAATCGTGCGTCAAATCAAGTATATCGAACTACAAGTGACCTGAATTCTCATATAGCCTGAGATATGTAAGAAACCCATTTTTGGAGTTCGTTCATAATTCCTAAAGTCCGTACCAAAATACCTTCCCGGAGAAGTAAAGATGTGGTCGGTCAAAATTAGATTCGTCAATTTCATTTGCCTCGAATTTCTTTCATCAATCCAAGTCAAATGAGTGACAGTTGTTGACACCCAATTTTGGCCTTCCACAATATAAAATAATCATCAAGCTTCTTCAATTTCAAACAACTAAAATAATTAGTTTTATAAAAATTTCAAAAAAAAAATATAGTTTGCAAGTTATTTTAAATAGTTTCGTCACTTTTCATAATTTTTATATGATATATATGTTTTACATAATTATGTATATAATTAGTATATTTTATGATTATTTGAAAATCATCTCAAAAAAGATTTTATATTTTTAAATATTAGGGATGGTTATAATTTTGAATTAATGAGTTTTATGAAATTCAAAATACTTTCAAGTTTAAAGTAATTTTATCATTTTTTAATAATAAATATGAATATTTTTGCAATCACGCTATTTTATAAATATTTGAAAATCATCACAAAAGATTTTACATTTTGGTTAAATATTTTATTAATTAACTTTAAGTTATAGTTATAATTTTGAGTTAATTAGTTTTGTAATCTAATTAATTACTTTATAATTAAGTTAATAATTTTTTATTTCGTTAAGATTAAGAAGCCCATTAATTAATTTATATTAACTCATCTTGTTTGAATTTTAACCGAATTCACTAATTAAATTCAATTTGGCTAATTTCTCAATTTTAATTGGCTACAATTGCAATCCTTAACCATCCTCCAATATCAATTCCAACCCATATTTAAGAACAGTTTTGGGCCAATTCAAGAGACCCAATTCAACAATTCTAGCAGCTCACTACTTTCAACAGAGACCCGGCCCAACCCATTTCCAACACCAAAGAAACCCATCAGCAAAGCCATTCTCCAACAACAACACACCACCTTACCGGACCCATTCCAGTGATACAATACAGTACACCAACCCCTACGTGTTCTTGTTCACGCGTACAACCCAGAAGAAACCCAGAAACTCCAGCAAACCAGACGACCCCACCCCTGTACATCACGTTCTTCTTCTTCACGCAAAAATCGAAATCCAGCGAGCAAATTGCGCTGCAAACCCGGAAATTGTGTCTCCTACCCTGCAAGAACCCATACCCTGCAGATCCATCACCCTCACGTTCCCTTTTCCCTATTTTAAGGGATTTTCAAAAGCTTTCTACTGTTATCTCGAAAAGGGGCAGAGAAATTTGAGGGAAAAATTCAAAAATCCATCTGTTTCCCCCCTGGAAAATCAGCCTTTTTCTCATCTATTTAAGATGGTTTTCTCTATGTGTTTAAAAAAAAGGGAGAGAGGGAAAAAATGATTGGGTTTTGAGGTCATATACGAAAGATAGCTTATAAGGTTTTGAGTTTTGGTTCTGAGCTTGTTTGTTCATATTCGAAGTTCGTGGAGGAAGATCTTCGTGATTAAGTTTGTTGTCCTCAGTTCGCTTCCCCTCAAAAGGTAATATTTACCTCAGTCCAGGTCTCTCTTATTTTTAGCGTACCGATTATTTGCTTTTGACTGATTGAGGTGTTCAATTATTGATATTTACAGAATATTAATGTTTACTTTTAACTGCAAATCGGTAGTGTAACCCGCCTGTTACTCGAATGTTATTGATTAGGTTTCTTGATGATTTTGTTTTAGTTTGTTCTTATTGAGGTTTCCTCATTTTATTGTTAGTCTCATAATGTTGCCTACGAGTATTGTTTTAGTTTTGAAGTTGTTAAATTTGGTTTGCTTGTTTTCTCAATCTGAGAGTATTGTTTTAGTTTTGAAGTTGTTAATATAGTTTGCTTGTTTTCTCAATCTGATACGTGAGGAGGTCTTTGATTATTTCAGTTAGCACAAACTGTGTGAGTAGATTAGTGTACTATTTTATCTCCCATCTTATGGCGTATGTACCTTCCGCGTTCAAAACAGAATATTTTAGTCCATTTGTTAATCGTTTGCATCTATAATCTTGCTTATGATAATGACAGTTTGTATATTCTATGTTTTCGGTCATGCCGAGTTAGCTTGTGATGGATTTGTCGAGTTAAAGTGAGTAAAAAAAAATAATATGTTGAATAGTTGTTTAGATCAAGCTACTGGAGTTTGATTTCATTTGTGTTGTTTAATTTGTTTCTTATTAACACTCCTTCTGTTCCGATAAGGTTCTGTTTGTATATTATAGCATCTTCACTCATAAATTATGCTAAAATTGAATCTTGTCATCTGCCCTCAAGTTGGATTAGATTGTCCGTTGCTATTGAATCTTTGTTTCTTTTAAATATCTCTTACCTTTAAATGTTGGAATTCATTAAAATTATCTTCCAATAACCCATTAATGCCTAAGAAAAGACCATGTAAGTTTGTTGTAATGTAGTTGACCTTGTTGTGTTGGAATCTTCTTAGTAGTTGTTGATTTCATTCTATATTTTTGGTTTTATCTATAATTCCTTTCACATTTACAGATGGTTTTCTTTCCAAAAAATTATCAAATGAGCTATATGAATTAACAGTTTGAATTCAATTGTATTTCATTGCATTGCCTTTTGCTGTAGATAAAGATGGTTATTTGACGCATATGATCCATATCTTAAATCTTCATATTATTTGATGAATCTGCATCTGCTCTTGTCTCTTCAAAATAATGTGTATGTTTATCTCCGTCATGAGTAAATCATTTGATCTTGTATTTGTTGAAAGTTTCATCTCTTGTTCTAATTATTTTCTTTCTCTTTGTGTGTATGTGAATCCCCTTCGAGTCCATGGTGGATTTATCTACCACGCATTTTCGAGTTGAGCCATAAAGGCTCGATCTTTGCTTTCCCTATTTCTCGAGTCAACCCCCCTACGTATTTGAAAGCCGTTACAGATCCCGAAGGCCCAACGTAGTGCGGGAAATTAGTTCATAAATATTCAAAGCCCAAGAAATGGGTTGTATACATATTGTATACAGCAGTATACACTCATTATATAGCGACATACGGCTCAAAAACGCAAAAAAATAGGGCTAAGGCGAAATACAGGTGTTTGGAAGCAAGAGATACATGGAAAAAGCTAATGTACGTGCCAATATACATTGATATACAGTCAATGTATACAAAAACGGGATTGGGTTAAAACCCAAAAACCTGCAGCGAAGTTGGCCCAAAAAGGGGCCCAATTTCATTATTTCTTTTACTCTCCTAATTGTTTTGATTATGTCTAACTAATTTTATTTAGCTTTAACTTTAAAATTGTTAATTAACTTAATTAGATCCCCAAAAGATGAGTTATTTTCTTTATGTTGGTTTACCTTTAAAACATCTTTTGTGTTCATTTATTTTATGTCTAGTATACCGGTCAAATTTTTATATCTTTAATTGAGTATATTTATTCTTAAAAAGATATGCTATTTAATTAATAACTTTTTTTTACTTATTTTTAAAAAAAATGTTTTAAGTTAATCAAGTAAACTAAAAAAAAAAAAAACATGTTTTTCTTTACTCTATCACTTTCTCAAAAGATTGTCAAAACTTTGGTTCCTTTTCCATTTTAATTAATTTAAGATAGTTTTCATGCTTAATTTATCAAATCGGTTCAAATTATTATTTTAAAACAATTCAAATAAGTTTAATTAGTGTAAATTTGTTAAAATTATTTACCTATAATTTAATTGAAATGTTTCAGTTAAAGTTCCCTTAGCTTGAAAAATAAAATAAAAAATGCGTCATTTATTTAATTGTTTTCTCAAAATTAATCAAATATTGTAAGTTATTATTTTTTTTTGCTAAATCATTATTTTTCTAAAAATAGTCAAATATATTTTGGTCAAATCGCAAGTCAACCGCACGTTAGCGCACACTTCGAATGCTTAAACCCTTCTCGAAGTGTAAATTGAACCCCGAATCCTCTTTGGTATTTTCAAATGATTTTTTCTGTTTAAATCTTTGAAAATTATGAGTTTTCTTAATTTCTTTAAAAAATTAAGTGACGACTCTTTTCTAAGTATTTTTCTCAAATTGTTTATACTTAGAACATTTCAAAAAAGTGATTTTTCTAGAGATAGTGAAATTACGGCACAATAGAAATGGCGACTCTTTTCTAAGTATTTTTCTCAAATTGTTTTATACTTAGAACATTTCAAAAAAGTGATTTTTCTAAAGATAGAAAAATTACGGCACAACATCCCTCACATTGGGCGGTATAGTAATCCTGGGACAAAATAGGTAAATGACAAATACATCCCTTTAAATCCTTTTTATACATCATTTTTTCACATTTATGTATATTTACATTATTTTTAATGCCATGTATAATAATATTTACTACTACTTATTTTTATGATAATTATACATATTTTCTATTAAAAAATTACACTATATAAATATATTTTTTATTTATGAATTTATTGACTAATTCTTATATTTATTTTATTTTGATTTCTCATAAATTTTCTTCTCTTTAACAAACTTAGAGGAAAGTTCTATTTTTAAGCTAAATAAGAAAAAAATTATATTTTTAAGGCTTAAGTCATCTGCAGCCCTTAAAGTTGTCTGTGTAATTCATTTAGACAGCTCAACTAGGGCTAGTACCTATTGAACGCTTAAAATATTCAAAATGTGTATCTATTAAGCATAAAATAGTGATGTGGCAAAAAATGTGTTCTTCACTTTTCACGCGCCCAAAAAAATATTTTCCTTTCTATTTTTCCTGAAAAAGTACATTTTTATAATTTATTGACCTTGACATTAATTAATAAAGAAACCAAAAACAATTAACTAACAATAAAAAAAAAAGGATGTCTTCTTCCTAAGAACAACCTAAACGATTTCCATCCATCATCTTTGTACTTATCGGTTACCTCCCATGCCACCCCATCCCACCAACTTTCTCTCTCTCTTTCTATCAACCTCTCCAACTATTCTTCTGTTTTTTCCTCTTTTTCAGGTTTTAAATATTTTGGCGAAACTCTATTTATTTCGATGAAAGAAAATTGAATCAATTCTTTTTTCGACAAAAGTTTGTTATTATTTTTTGTAACTGTGATAAATGTTTATTACTCGAAAGAAGATGAAGACAATGGGTAGGAGGTGTTGTCGATATCGATGAAAGGGAATGAAAGAGTGGGGCGATGTTTTATTTGTGTGTCGACACCGGCGGAAAGGGGTAAAGAAGAAGACGAGAGGGTGGGGGGCGTCAATTAAAAGAGTTAATTTTTATTTTCTTAAAATTCTTTTTGTATTATTTAAATAGAACTTTTAAAAAATTGAATTCAACCGCCACGTGTCGTTGTTTCATTGGTACACCTGCTATATATTTGCGTTTGAGCTACACGTAATTTTATTTTTCAACTGATTGACATTTTGTGTCTAATAGATATAAATTTTTTAAGGTTAAAGTGTACAATAGGTACTATTCCTAGTTGAAGTGTCTAAATGAATTATGCGGACAACTTTAAAGGGCTACATATGACTTAAGTTTATTCTCTAAATAGGACAAATTACAGAAATACACACATTTTGTTTCACTTATTTCCATTATCCTCTATAACTTCTAAAAATCTCCAAAATCTCTTATTTCTTTAATGTATCCGAGCTGCATATTACTGTATTCGAGCTATATATTATGTATCCGAGCTAGTTTTAAATGTATCCAAGCCAGTATTTAATGTATCTGAACTAGTTTTTGATGTATCCGAGCTACATATTAATGTATCCGAGCTTCAATTATTGTATCCGGTTTTTTAAAATTTTAAGGGATTAATGTAATTAGAAACTTATTAGGGATAGATTGTAATTTAATATTAAAACTATGGAATTTACGTAATTTACCCTTTTAAATATACATGGTACTTATCATGGGTATACATAAACAAAAATATTTAAGTTAAATAAAATAAAAAATTTATTTTAAAAAATGAATAACAAAAGCTCGCAAAGAAAAAGTTTAAATAAAGTGAAGGGTAATTTTGTAAATAAATAACTTGTTCTTAAAATTTATCAATGTATATTATTTTGAATACAACAAATCAAATATAAATAATTCCTGAACAACTTATTCCAACATAATTTATCTCATCATAATTCATATCCAAACCAAACAACCCCCTATATTTAAAAAATACTTCCCTTATTACACCATCCACAATACCAATTAGAACAATAGGCAGAGAAAGTTCACTCAAAAGTACTGAGAACGAAAAAAATATGGATACTCCATCAGAGAAAACTGCTACTTCTTCTTCAAATTCAAAAGATGAAACGATAATTATTGCTCAACAACTGAAAATGCAATTTCACGGCACCAGAAAAGGGGATCTCGAAACCATAGATTCATATGTCAAAAAGTTGAAATCCACAGCTAATTCTCTAACAGCAATCGGCAATCCAATTTCAGATCCAGATTTGGTTTTGCAACTTCTTGCTGGTTTGCCGCCTTCTCAATACTTACTCCTCAAAAACAAGATCTCCTCACAGTTACCTCTCCCAAATTTTTCAGAGGCTTGTTCCATGCTTTACGAATACGAGAAAACAACATCAACTCCGCCTCCTGATGTAGCTGGTGAAAATAATAATAATAATAGTAATACTGGTAAGAGTACTGTGGAGATGATCCATGATATAGCAAGTACAGTAACAACTGTAGCTTCAATAGGACGCGAATTTTGGAATGCGGTTGCACTCTGGTCTGGTAGTCGTTCTTTAGGAACACCAACAAAGGCGACTCCAGGTCCGGGAAATAAGAAAAATGGATCTACCGGAGGAAGAGGAAGAGGAAGGGGAAACAATAACAGAGGCAGAGGCGGAGGCGGAGGCAGAGGCAGAGGAGGCACTTCTTCTCGCAATTCTGCTGGAAAATAGTATTATAGTACGTAAACGTGTTCTTAAACTTTATCTCAATTGTTATCAATGTCCTACGAATTCATGTCATACTACAATGAGTGTATTTCACGCAAATTATATATATCTACTTATTTAAATTTATATAAGTTTAAGTTAATTGAAGTCAAGTTAAAAATGTGTTTATGCATTATATCTATTGAAGTTGTTAAAGAAATTAATCGACAAAAGTATATTTAGTGAAATTTCATAAACTTTAAACTTTGAATCCAAGTATATCTAGGTACATATATCTTTAGCTGTTGAAGTTCGATCTATACAAACTTGCATTTGTTTACTTAATTAGACTTCAAATATTGATATATTTTAGGACTATTTTTAATTGATATAATAATATATTTATCATCTAAACCATGATTAGAAATATATTTTAATTAATTAAATCTTAGCCATTATATCTAACTTATGTCATATGTCATTAATCAAAGTTAGAACTTGAGAAAAATAGAGACAAGAAAAATGAAGAGGAGCCGAATCCATATATCAAATATTGTAAAGCTTGCTGTAAGAGTCTTTAGCAGTTGGGTCCATGTAAATATGGTTTTCGTATACCAAAGTTGACAAATAGTAGGGGCAAAAATGCCTACAAATCCTAAAATAAATGGAACAAAGGACGAATGAAACTAATTAAGACAAAAAAATAAAGTAAAATCAAGATAATTGAGATGGTTAAAAAAAATTCAACTTAAATTACATGTAATAAATAAATAAATATAATATAAAGTTCTTGATCTGAATCATTCACATCCTGATGCTGAAAGACTATGTTTCTTAGCACCAAAGTAATCAAAGGAATAATTAGGAAAGCACTAATCCACTAGCTTTTGCTAGATAGAATTGTACTAAACCTTGACCTTAATAGAAAAACAAATAGATATAGAGTGTGTTCAGTATGATTATGTTTTATTGATTAATTTATTTTAAAATTAGGTTTACATGTAATATTTCACATTGATTATCTCCTTTAATCTACCTCATTTTTCACATCTATCCATTGTAGCCCCCATCCCAATCATTTCATACCCGCATCTTTTATACTAATATTTATCTAAATTCTATATAATAATTTTAAACTAGTATTTTTTTACATGTATATCAAACATAAGTTAAATAAAATACTTTCTTAAAGAGAGTGTCTTCTTTCATACCAAACACGACCTAGCAACTTTTTTGCTTTGGGAAGTTGTACGGAGCCAATAATGTGTAAGGCAGTTTGGGTCCCATCGCGAATTAATAAATATTTTATTATATGCAACACTGTATTGTTACTAAACTATAGAACTTGCGTGAAATTTGCGTTCCAATATGAAAAGTAGATCAAGTAAAAAGACAAAAATATATCTATTTCATTATAGCTTTCATATTTCCTCAGACTCTATCAATCAAGATGACTTACTTCACGAGTAAGCTAATTCAGATATGTATTATTTTCCTTTTTCAAAAAATTTAAGAAATAAATAAATATTTTGATATTCTGAACAGTACATTTCTTGACTTCACCCACCAATAAAGTGGTTAAATAAAAAGTAACCAATAATGTTGTTTCATCGTACTACTTTAAAATCTTTTTATCGTAAAGTATAAAATATACTAATAAAATGTTGCTATCCAGTCCCTCATTTTCTCCTTTTAAGCTTTAGGTACTTTGAATAACATTTCTTTCAACCTTGGTTATTCAGTTTTTCACTTAATTTCTGAAAATGCTAATTACTCCATTAATGATATTTTATCTACAAAACTTATTAGAAGTGAGATAAGAAACTCAAAGACTATAACTTTTAAGAATGAAATATGCATGTGATATTATCAAAAAGAGTAAAATTGATTTATATTATTTGAAAATTATATAAAAAGTACTATAAATTACACTAATCACACTGATTTATATTATTTAAAAATTATTTGAAATGATTTAGCAAACTAATCAATAAATAGGGCTGCACATGAAGTTGAACCCAAGACCTATACATAAAATGAGAGTCAATTCCCTAAATGATCACCCAAGTTTATGGAATTGCCTTAAAATATCATTTATGTTTCATTTAGGACCAAAATATCACTTAACTATCACTATTTTCCTCCAAATATACTTACCACTTCAAAAAACCCTTCTCTCCAAGTTGGCATGCCATGTCATTGAAGCCTTTTTTTTTTTAAATAATAGACTTATTAACTAATCAAACTCAATTAACTAAAATAATGATCTTGTTGTTTTTTAATTTTATATATATAAATTTATTGAGAAGAAATTTTCATACTTAAAAATCTTTTATCATAATTAACTTTTTATTTTTTTATGCTATGAAGAATAGTTTTTTTTTTAAAACTTACTATAATGTCATCAATTTTAAATACTTATAAACACATATATTCAAAAAATATTGATATATAAATCACTGATCATAATTAAATTAAAAACAAAAGTTAAATAATAAATTTCTCCTTTTTACCAACAATTTTGTCAACCTTACAAATTTATTTGAATACTTTTATGAAAAAAATTACTTAAAATTTTCAAATAATTTACTTAGAGATTTCAAAAATTCTCAGGTAACAATTGCACACAAAAAAAAATTCATTGAATTTTGTTTGGTAGAAAAATATGAAGGAATTAGAGATTTTACAAGTATTTTTTTTATAATCTTCATAAATTCTCACGTAATTTATATATTTGTTTTGTAGAGGCATAAGTTTAATGAATTAAATAGGTCTATTATTCTTTTGTTTTAAATGATGATTTAATGACATGACATATCAACTAGAATAGAAGGAGACATTTGAGGTATTAGTATATTTTTTTGGGGGAAATAAATTAGTAATAATATTAGTCACTTCCTTTTTAAAATAAAATAAAATATTGTAATTATGAATTTCAAAGTACACAATTAATTATATTGTAATAGTTAATTGACATTTAATATTATTGATTCATTATACAATTTATGATTAATTGATGTAAGTTAACATTCATGAGTGATTTGTATATCAATTTATTTTTTTTGAATATATGTGTTTATAAGTATTTAAAATTGATGACAGTATAGTATATTTTAAAACCCTATTTTTCATAGCATAAAAAAATAAAAAAGTATGAAGTTTTCTTCTTAATAAACAAACAAATATATATATATATATATACTAAAAATAATAAGATTATTATTTTAGTTAAATGAGTTTGATGAATTGAATAAGTCTATTATTTTAAAAAAGACTTTAATAACATGGCATACCAACTAGGAGAGAGTAAAGTTTTTAAAGTTTTAAGTATATTTGGAGGAATACAATAATAGTTGGTGATATTTTGGTCCTAAGTGAAACATAAATGATATTTCAGGTCAATTTCCCAAACTTGGGTGATCATTTAGGGAATTGACTCCATAAAATGAAGCTTCAAACATTAAGTTTTTAATCAAAATTTATGTTGAATAAATACTTGATAGAGATTATTGGAAATATTTAAAGAGATAATATCTGAAATAGTCACTCAAGTTTGCCTTTTAAAGTACTCAATTTTAATTTTTACCCCAAAAGTCGTTCAACTATTAATATTTTACTTATAAATCATTTAACCTATTTAAGTGATGTTTTTATTAAAATTTCTTTACATGAAATCTATTGTAGGTTAACCTATGTGCCGTTTGGCAACAAATATTCCCTAAATTATTTGAAAAATAGTGTTTGGCCATATAATGTCATTATTTGACAAATATTTTCAACAAGCATCTCAAATTTTTAAATACTAAACAAATAGTATTTGGGCCAAATACTATTATTATTATTTGAGAATTTTTAAAAAATTTAAAATTATCCCCAAATTTATATTCTATAAAAACACTCATCTTTTTTAGAATGAGATTAAATTTCAGTCCTAATTTTTTGTACAAAATTTATACGATTATATAAATATTTTATCCGAACTTGCTCTCCAAATTCACTTCTAACTACAAGTAGTGATAATAATTTTTCGTATTCAAATCGATGATTTTTTCCTTTTATTTTCTTTCTTTTTTTTGCAGATTCATATTAAGTGTGTTAATTATAAAATGATAATACAAACTCATGAGTATTTTTAGTAGTTTTTAAAATTTTTAGGTACAAATAATATTTTTTTAAAAGTCAAAATATTATTTTATTTCTTAAATTTTTTATTTTAAATGAAAAAAATTCATGTCAAAAAACTTTTTTAAGAAAATTAACTAAACAAATTGAATGACTTTTTAAATAAAACACTCAAAATTGAATAACTTTGAATTAAAAATTAAAAATGAGTGACTTTCTAAAAGAAGAATTGGTGAAGAAATAATGACACTTGTCAAATATTATCTCATACTAAACTTGTTCATACCTAGGGGTATGCATTGGTCGATTCAATTTGGTTTCATGTATCGATTCGGTTTATTGATTTTGATTTTTCAATACGCCAAACCAATAACCAAATGAATAAGATATGTTTTATAGGTTTATCGACTTTGATTCTTAACGATTCGGTTTTCAGTTTAATCGTATACGAAAATGCTTATAAAATAAATATTTGACTTCTCCAACAATTTGACGTGACAAGATAATAATGTTACTTTACAAATACTCATATAATAGAAACAGTAATATCTAACATGAAAAGAACTATACAAGTATAACACAGATAGAAATTAAGAGGAAAAAAGTTCATACTTAGATTTTGATGTTTTGTATAATGTGAAGTTGTGAACTCAAAGTCATTGTGAAGTCATGTAAATTGAAGGATAAAGGGCAAAGACACTAACTAGTAAGGTATTGAGTTAATATTTAATATTTATGAACGGGTAAATTAGTAAATTACTAGTCTTAATGGGTTATCAGTTTACCTAATAATTCAATATTAAAAAGAGAAAATTATGTGCAATGGCAAACATTTAGAGTATATTATGTAATATAGCTATAGTTTCAATTATTTTTAATCTGTGACTATAGTTTCGCGAAATTTTATTATTCGGTTTTCTAATTATATAAATTCATAATTTTTATAATTCGGTCCCTAATTGTATAAATCCAAATTTTGTATAATTCGATTACTGATTGCATAAATCTAGAATTTGTATATTCTTACCCTAGTTATTTGTATATGATTTATGAAAAATTCATAATAAATTATCTTGTTTGTATATTGGGAGGTGAAATATACAAACAAAGTTCTGAAAAAATTTCTAAATATATAAATATAGAATTTATATATATTTACATTGTTTGTATATTTGTAAGCAAAATATACAATGGACAAGCGAAATATATAAATCACAACTTGTATTTGAAAAAAAAATTCACTCTATATTCAAAAGGCATAATTCATAAATATGACATTTAATTTGGCGTCAGCTGGTAATTATGACCTTTAATTATGGGTGTGCACAAGTAAATATTTAAATTTGTATAAAATTGAACACATTTGTCTACATGACACCTTACATGGCAATATCATGTCCTACATGGCATCCTATGTCTATTATGTCACGTAATATGTTTACTTGTTTAATTTTATACAAATTTAAGTACCTATTTGTGCACATTCAAAATTGGAGGGCATAATTATCTATTAAAATCAAGTTAAGGGTCATGTTTATATCTTATGCCTATTCAAAATTACAAATATTCTTATTATGAGCTAATTTACGGTTGCAGGATCCCAGTGTTGTTGGTGCAGAGCAATCGTCGTATGGTTTTTGTACAGTTGATAAGTTTGTTGATGTAGTGGAGACATTGGGTACTGTCGTAGCTGCAGCTGGTACATTGGGATTGGGTACTATCTTTGCTGCTCCATTGAGTACTGTAGTTGGTGCAGTGGGTGCATCCAGGATGATTGCATTTGGAGCAGTAAGTGTCATGGCTGGCTGGAAAAATTGGCAGACGCTTCCTCGCAAATAATTAATCGGGTTGATTTCTTGTATGATCACTTAATTAATAGTTATTTTCGTTTTGTGTAATCGAAAGCTTGATTTGCTACTTTTATTTTAAAGTTTGTCTTGAGATGTATTATGATATGCAGTTGAAGTTCTACACAAACTTTCCTTTGTGTTTTGCAATATTTTGATTTTTTTTTTCTTTTTGAGGTGTGTATGGTATGCAGGTATATTTTTTGGTAAAGGATTAATTACTCTCCGTAATAGATGCAGATTAGTTGAAGATAATAGTTTTAGAGCCCGTTTGGATAAGCCGAAAAAAAAGTACAAAGTTTTTAAGTCAAACAATAAAAAATAAAAAACTTTAAATAATTTTTAAGTAAAAAAATAAAAAGTAGGAAAGTCCTGCTTATTGGTTTCAATCTATATTTGTTACTATTAAAATAGGCAAACAGTATTTTCTTTGATCACAATTTGTTAAAATAATTTTTAAAATATCAGTTTTTTATGTACTCATAATAAATACGTGAATATTTTATCTTAAAATTTCTTTTACATATATATATCAAACACAAAAATTAATTAAATTATATTCTTAGCGTATCAAACATGATCAAAGTAAATAATTTTTTGCTTTAGGAAATTAAACGGAGCCAATAATGTATAAGGCAGTTTGGGTCCCATTGTGAATTAACAAACTTTTTATTATTGTTACCAAAATTATTGAACTTGAGTGGAATTTACGGTCCACTATGAAAAGTAGATCGATGAAAAAGACAAAAATATGTCTATTTTATTATAGCTTTCATATTCCCTCCGACCTAAAGACCAAGTTAGCTTATTTTCTGTCAATCTATGACTTACTTCACCAGTAAGCTAGTTCAGATATGTATTATTCTTTTTTTTCCAATTTATGTCATACTATTTCAAAATTAGTTATTCCTTATGAGTAGTACCAAACGAGTCATAACACACTAATTCAAACAGTACTAAAGGGTTCATATTTTAAAGGGTGGAAGTCTACTCAGAGAATAAGAAAAAAAACCAGAGAGATGGAAGCAGAGTTAAGAATGACTTTCAGGCGAGCTCAACTGAAAATGCAATTTCAAAGGACCAGAAAAGGGGATCTCGAAACAATCGAATCCTATGTGAATAAATTGAAATCCATCGCCAATTCTCTAGCAGAAATTAATAGTCCAATCTCAGATTCAGACAAGGTGTTGCAACTTCTTGCTGGTTTGCCTATTCAATACTTGCCCCTCAAAAACACAATACCATCAAAGTGGCCTCTACCCACTTTTGAAGACGCTTGTTCCATGGTCTACATGCAAGAGGACATATTATTACAGGTGAGAGCAAACGGTTCATCCAAATCTCTTCGAAAAAAATTACATTATATATTCAAAATTAAGGTGATGTACATTATTTTTAAAGATTGAATGAAGCAAATCATGAGCTAATCTAATTTCAGGATCGTGAGGAGAAATTCAAAGCTGATGCTGATGGTGCTGGTGCAGAGCATTCGTCTGGTTTTTGTACCACAGATACGTTCTATACTGTAGTGGATACACTGGGTGTTGTTGTTGGTGCAGTTGGTGCAGTTGGTACTATCTGTGCTGGAGTTGGTGCATTGGGTACTGCCGCTGGTGCAGTTATTACTGTGAATGCATCCAGGATAATTGTAGGTAGTGCAATAACTGCCGTGGCTGGCTGGAAAATTTTGCAACGCAAGTAATTAATCGGGTTGATTTCTTATATGGTCACTTAATTAATAGTTGTTGAATTGCTACTTCTGTTTGATGTATGATGTGTAGCTGAAGTTCTACCCAAACTTTCCTTATGTTTTGTAATATTTTGATTTTCCTTTCGAGGTGTGTATGGTATGGAGGTACATCTTTTGGTATGTGATCAACTACTCTCAATCAAACTTCCATTTACATGTATTCACACAAACATAGGTAAGAAGTGTAAATAATAATGCAATTGTGTTGATGTTGTCATTGAAATCAAGAGAAAATTATCAAGTACTCCTTAATGTATGGATAATGATTTATTTTGGTTCTTAATATATCTCACTTGATTGAAATGTTCCTTAATGTATATAGTAAAAAGTGTTTGTTTTGGGTCATTTATCCTAAATCTAGCAGATTTATCAACTAAAAGTGTTAAATTTAACACGTGATTAATAAAATTCACCATTGTTATGTTCTTTGTTAACTCCAAATAAAAACTCCATGATAATTATAATAATAAAGAGATATTTGGTGAGATAGTTGGTGTGTTTAGTACAGTAAATAATGTGATTGCAACAGCAAGGGATGTTCTACTACCGGAAACAGAAAAAATATAAAAAGACGTAATCGAGGAAGAGGGAGGAGGTAGAAATTTGTTTCGAGTTTTCGAATCTAAGAAGAAATTAGAAGATGTAATCTAAGTATTGTGTTGCTCTGTTCAAGAGTTTTTTGTTGTTGTTGTTGTGATTTTTCATTTTATGTAAGTAAGTGTGGAGTGTTTTACTAATTACGTAGTGTTCTTCTTGGATCATATGCGACTGAATATGGTGTTGAACATTTGCAGACTTCATTTCGGTTGTTTGGTGGCTGGATAGGAAACATTCGATCTAGAATGGAAATAAGTTCATCATATATAAAATTAATATGATTGGCACCCACACTAACCCTTCGGTGGGAAAACCATTACTACAACCCAAACTAATAATTTAATCAAAAACTATGCATTTAAAGATACAGAAGCAAGCTTAAATGACAATAAAAATGGAGTCCCCATAAACTTCAAAGGTTTAAACAATTAACTAACCAAACTAATGCGGAAATTCATCTTCTAGAACCTGAAAATCATTGTACCAAAACTCTATTAACGACAAGTCCAAGAACAAGGAGTACAACCCTGAAACTAAACAAACACCTTAAGCAAATAGTCTGAATCTAAAAAGAGTGGACTTAAACAAGAGAGATCCATGGCAGCCTGAAAGAACTGGCTCACCCATGAATCCGATCACGCTCAATGCATCCAGGATAATTGTAGGTAGTGCAATAACTGCCGTGGCTGGCTGGAAAATTGGCAAACACTCCCTCACAAGTAATTAATCGGGTTGATCTCTTGTACGGTCACTTAATTAATAGTTATGTTCGTATGTGTAATCAAAAGCCTGATTTGCTACTTCTATTTAAAGTTTGTCTTGAGATGTATGATATGCAGTTGAAGTTCTACACAAACTTTCCTTTGTGTTTTTTCAATATTTTGATTATTTTTTTTCCTTTTGAGGTGTGTATGGTATGAAGGTATATTTTTTGGTAATAGACGCAGATTAGTTGAAGATAATAGTTTTAGAACCCGTTTGGATAAGCCGAAAAAAAGTAGAAGTTTTTAAGTCAAAAAATAAAAAGTTAAAAACTTTAAATAATTTTTAAGTAAAATAAGAAAAAGTAGGAAAGTCCTGCTTATTTTAAGTTATTTTTAACTTTGTCAAAACACTTTCAAAAACTAAAAATACATTAAAAATAAGTTTGACCAACTTTTAAATTCACATTAGGTTGATGTATCCATCAAATTTCGACTTACATGCATTTATGTAAACATCCCGGTGAGAAGGGAATTTAAGTCAAGTAAAGCTATAATTGTGTTGATGTTGTCATTGAAATCAAGAGAAAATGATTAAAATGGTTTGGGGTAATGTTTTATTTTGGTTCTTAATATATTTTTAGGAAAAATACTTAAATATGTCATATGATACTTTGAGAAAAAGCTTATCAATGTCAAATCTAAAAGTTTGACTCATCTATGTCTTTTCTTTTGAGAAAAAATTCATTCATATCACTACTTGTTCACTGAAATAGTATAGATGAACCAAACTTTTAATGGATGAAATAGATGAACCTTTTCTCAAAATTCAATGACATATTTAAGCCTTTTCCCTTTAAAAATGATTTAATTAATAATGTAGCCGAATCATAATTGACTACGTGTAAAAATATGTTTGAAAAATTGAAACTATTTTCAGTTAACAAATAATGGCATGGATGAAGGTTTTTTCAAATGAAAATGACATAGATAAGCCTTTTCTCAAATTTCGATGACATATTTGAATTTTCCCCCAATCTTTTACATGATTGAAATAATACTTACTTAATAATAAAAATTGTTCATTTTGATCCAAAATTAAACCTAATAGGGGCGGACCCACGTTGAGCGAAGGGGTTGTCAAGCGAATCCCCTTAACCAAGTATGTATATATATATATGTATATATATACTAAGAAAAAATTTAACTAACCAAATATGATTATGTCTTTCCAATCCTTTAATCCACCTTGTTTTCACATCTACCTATTTGAGCCTCTGTTCCGATCATTTAATATCCTTATTTTTCATAATATTTATCTAAATTATAGATAAAATAAAATTTAAGATACTATCTTTTACATATATAACAAACACAAAAAATAATTAAATTATTTTCTTACCGTATCAAACATGATCAAAGTAACAATTTTTTTGCTTTAGGAAATTGTACGGAGCCAATAATGTGTAAGACAGTTTGGGTCCTATCGCGAATTAATAATTTTTTTATTATATGCAACACTTTATTGTTACTAAACTATAGAACTTGCGTGAAATTTGCGTTCCAATATGAAAAGTAGATCGACGGAAAGGACAAAAATATGTCTATTTCATTTTCTATCAACCAATATAACTTAGAGCCCGTTTGGATTGACTTAAAAGTTGGTTAAACCTACTTTTAAGTCAGTTTTTAATTTCTTAAAGTGTTTGGCAAATATAAAAAATAATTTAAAATAAGTCAAAAATGACTTAAAATAATATACGAAGTGTTTGGCAAGGTAAAAAATGATTTAAAATAAATCAGAAATGACTTAAAATAAGTCAGAAATCAAAAATAGGTCTCCCCCTACTTTTTATTTTTTGACTTAAAAGCTATTTTTGTTAAATCAATCCAACGGGCTCTTACTTCACGAGTAAGCTAATTCAGATACGTATTCTTCTCCTTTTTTAATTTATGTCATATTATTTAAAGTGATAAGGAATTTAAGAAATAAATAAATACTTTAAAAATTCGTTATAAATACTTTTAATTTTGCTATCTCAATATAAATAGCAATATTTAATTCTGTAAAAAATTAAAAATGAAAAAATAAATTAAAATTTATTGTTTAAATAAATTTTAGATATTTATATGGATATAAATCATTTTATTAAGGTAATAGATAAATTTTGAAGTTAAGCTATTTATTATTTTATAAAAATATTTTTGTTGAAATAAACTATATCATATAAATTAAAATAGAAAAATATATTATCTTCCTTAAAACGCGTGAAAAGAAAAAAGCATCATGTAAATTATAAAATAACATGTAAAGAAAGTTGATATTCGGAATAGTACATTTCTTGACTTCACCCACCAATAAAGTTGTTAAAAGATAAAAAGTAACCAATAATGTTGTCTCATCGTACTACTTTAAATCTTTTATCGTAAAGTACAAATATACTACTCCCTCCGTTTTATAAAGAATGATCTGGTTTGACTTGGCACGGAGTTTAAGTAAATAAAGAAGATTTTTGAATCTTATGGTCCTAAATTAAAGTTATGTCAAATGTACAAAATTGCCCTTAATCTTGTGGTCTTAAACATGCCACGTGAAAAGCAAAAAGTAAAATATTACCAAAAAAGAAAAGAGATCATTCTTTTTAAAAACTGATTAAAAAGAAAAGGATGTCATTTTTTGTGGAACGGAGGGAGTAATAAAATGTTGCTATCTAGTCCCTCGATTTCTCCCTATAATTTTTTTCATATATAATGAATTACTTTAACTAATACTAACTAGTTTTGTAGTGTTATTTTTAAGAGTTATTTGACGATACGAATTATATAAGGTAAAATTAATAGATAAACTATGTGGTTAAAATAGGAAAATTATGGAGATAAGTAATATAATTATAGTTTGAATTAATTATCACTTGTCGTCTTTTTTAGCTATAATTGTGTATGCCTCTTTCGCATTTCTCCTCTTTTATACATACAAATACAAATTATACTTATACAATTTATATGACAGATATACGAATACAATTCGTCTCTCTCGCTCGCCTCTCTCCTCCTCTCCCAATCTCGCTCACATCTCTCTTCCTTCTCCCACTCTCGCTCATCTCTCTCCTCCTTCTCCCAATCGCGCTCACCAGATATTCAAATACATATGTATACCAGTTACATATATACAATTATCTGACAGATATACATATACAATTTGACAGATATGCAAATACAATTCACCTCTCTCCACTCTTTGCCGTCTCTCTTCCCTCTTCAATCTCGTTCGCCTCTCTTCTCCCTCTAACATATAGCTACAAATCGTAATTAGCAAACTATAGCTATGGAATTTAATAAAATTAATTTTAATGGCTATTTGCAAAATTTCTCCGTTAAAATAAAAGTTTATTTCTCTCTCGATACGTGAAGTGGCACTAACCTGTGCATATCTCTGATGGCAAGTAAACGACAGAGGAAGGAGGAATCTATGGCTAAACCCCAACTTAATTATGAGATTATAATCTATAATGCAAAATGATTTTTTTCTTTTTTGGTTACAATCTATATCTGTTACTATTAAAATAGGCAAACAGTATTTTCTTATATCACAATTTGTTAAAATATCAGTTTTTTATGTAATATTTTGTATAAATAATATATAAATGTGAATATTTTATCTTAAAATTTCTTTTACATATACATCAAACACAAAAATTAATTAAATTATTTTTTTAGCGTATCAAACATGATCAAAGTAAAAAAAAAATTGCTTTAGGAAATTGAACGGATCCAATAATGTGTAAGGCAGTCTGGGTCCCATCGTGAATTAATAAACTTTTTATTACCTGCAACACTTTATTGTTACTAAATTATAGAATTTGCGTGGAATTTATCCAATATGAAAAGTAGATCGATGAAAAAGACAAAAATATGTCTATTGCATTATAGCTTTCATATTTCCTCAGACCTAAAGACCTAGTCAGGTCATTTTCTATCGAATCAATATGACTTACTTCACAAGTAAGCTAATTCAAATATGTATTATTCTTTTTTCTCAATTTATGTCATACTATTTGAACTGATAAGGAATTTAAGAAAAAAATAAATACTTTAAAAACTCGTTATAAATACTTTAAATATTGCTATCTCAATATAAATAGCACTATTTAATTCTGTACAAAATTTAAAAATGAAATAAAGAAAGATTTTTTAAAATTTATAGTTTAAATAAATTTTAGATATATATATATATATAAAACATTTTATTTATTAAGGTAATATATAAATTTTGAAGTTATGCTATTTATTATTATATAAAAAATGAGTTATTTTAAAAAAAAAAATTATAGTATCATATAAAATAGGCAAACAGTATTTTCTTTGATCACAATTTGTTAAAATAATTTTTAAAATATCATTTTTTTTATGAAACATATGTTGTATATATAATACAAATATGAAAATTTTATCTTAAAAAATATTAAAGAATTCAACATCAAAATCACATTAAAAAAATTAAAGATTCAACACCTAAATTCAAAGTGAAAGATGTTTTTTGAAGATTGGTTTATATTTGAATTAACATCAAAATTTTAAACAGTAAGAG
>JAJOOR010004093.1:0-56418 GCA_036250505.1 Solanum acaule | reverse complement strand
TTTTTTTTCTTGCTCCCTTAGTCCCGATTTCCCCTTGATTATGCTTATCGCTTATGGTCATTTTAATTGCTCCGCGACTAAGGATGTGTAATGATATGCTATGAGGCTTGTTTGGGGTTCCTTCGGGTTCCCCATTCGCCGGTCACGTCTAGGCCCTAGGCTTGGGTCGTGACATTTTCCTTGAATTGAATTATGGATTCAAGGATTGTGATTTGTGATAGAAAAGATCTCATGATGTTTAGGAGTGTTTTTAGATAGTTAAACATGAGAAACGATCAAGAAATCATTGTTTGGAAGCAAGTCCGCGACACAGAGATGCATTTAAATGTTTGGTCGCGAAATAAATTTTGAGGCAGAACGGTCCGTGACCACTCCGCGACGCGGAGAACATTTTTCAAATCCTGAGGAACAGGTCCGTGACACGGACCTAGTACCCAGATTTGCCCGACTTGTTCCTTCTTCATTTTCTAACCCTAATTCGCCTAAACTCAGTTCGTTTCTCAAATTCTTTTTAGATTCAAATACCCAGCATATGTACACAAGAATCTAATCAAACACAACTCTAAAATAGACCTTAAACTCTCAAGAACTCCTCAATCTCATCCCAAATTCAAGAACGAAAGCAATTCAAGAATACAACTCAAGAATATCAAAGTTTCAATCTTTTAGGACGAAAATCATACTGAAATAAACATGTTTGGCGCGTGGGTGAACAAACCCAACGCTATGTGAACTCACATACCTCGTAGGATTGAATCCTTGGCGAAACCCGCACTCAATTCCTCAAGAAATCGACGAATCCTTGCTTCTTCTCCTCTTTTCTCCTTTTCTTTTCTTTTCTCTCAAAACCCTATCTCTTTTTGATGAAGCGTAAACTGAAACAAATCAGTTTAGACTCCAACTTAATTACCAAAAACGAAATTAATTAATAGGGTAGTGAAAAGACCAAAGTACCCTTCTAAAATCCGGTTTTGACTTTCTTTATCTAGACAACACAACTTCAAATGGGCTTATTTCCCTCATACAAACTCGAAATCGCGCAAACTCGACGGCGTTGGAAAGATAATTCAAAGATATTTCCTACGGTATCTTGAAAAACACCTAACTCATCCTGAGCTAGGAGTTATGGTCGGTTGAAGTTGACCCAAAACTCATACTTAGCTTAATTTTGTCAATCTTTCCAAATTTGATTATTTCCACTAACGGTTTCTTTCTAATTCCAAGTCTTTCTAGTAGCGGGGTGTTACACAAGAAAGAGTTGATCGGATGGTGAGCACTCCTCACTTCCAACTTTAAGGTTGTGAGTTTGAGTCCCTAAAAAAGCATAATGTGAGAGCCCCTCCTTGTGAGGGGTTAAAAAAATTGAGATGAGAGATAATAGATAGGAACACTAACTTTTTTATAATAATAAATTTATCCCTAATTAATACATTTAAGAACAAAATAATTTTTTTATAGAAAATATAGTCAGTAGTGACGAAATTAGATTTTGTTCAACTACGAAATACATATAACTTTAGAGACAATTGATGTCGTCACCGATTAAAATAAAAATAATAAGCAATGATATAATTTTGATAGTAATAACCTTTTCAGTGACAAAACATACTATTAACTACAAAAAAGATATACTTTTTATGACAAATAAATTTGTCACAAATTCTTAAGCATTTGAGGACGATTTTTCTTTTTGTAGTTAAATAATACTTTTAGCGACAAAGCACTAAATCTTATTTGTATACTTCTAGCGACACACATTTAGTGACGATTGATAGACGAATTATTTTTCGTCTCACAAGATTTTTAGTGACGAAAGATGATTTATAAATGACGAAATAATTTGTCCCTGATAATCGAATTTGTTGTAGTGATCATTTATCTCTATGCTTAAATCAATTCACGCGACACACACACATAAGCAATCATAGGGGTGTTTTCTTTCTTATATCCTAGATATGGTTCTATCAACTAATTATTGTTTCATGTAATTTGTCATCATTCAATTCATTAGGAATATTTTGACTCATCATAGAGTCTCACCTTTTATGTGATTAAAATAATAAAACAAACTGGATAGATCATAATAACTATATCAATATTAAGAGTATAAGCACATGTAATGGACTAGAGATATTATTTATTGAAATTCAAAACCTAAATGAGTACCTCAATTGATCCATTCAATACATACAAAATGTACTAATACAAGAAGTTAGAAAATTTTCCATTCCCATAATTAAAATCAAATTATATTCGAAAATTGATCTAAAGTACCTTAAAGTATTGAAATTCATACAAAAATACCTCTCGTTTACCTTTTGACCTCAAAATACCATTAGGATTAACCTTTTTGACCTCAAAATACCAAAATACCATTAGGGTTAACCTTTAGGGACCTATAATGCCATTTTCACAAACAAACAAAATAGTCTATATAATTAATAATTTCATTTATTACGTGACATTATCTAATTGATTGAAACATTAATTAATTAAAACTTGATTTACCCAACACAAACCCAAATCTGATTAAAAACTACGGACTCATCCTTTCTTAAACCCTTTATCCATCATTCTAAACCCATTTCTTAAAGGAAAACATATTACGTGACATATCTAAAAATGAACACTAAATATAATTCTAACATTGGAAGAATAAGAAGGAATAGAAATATGACCATTTTATTTTATTTCATCGAGCTACAAACTATATATACAAATCAAAGCTCTCTCTCAACAAAGAAAATCTAACACATAAAAAAAAAAAAAAAAAAGAACTAGTAAAAGGTGAAAGATATTCCGTAAAATTAATCGAGGCAAGCAAAAGCTGGATATTCTCACTCAAGTGACGAGTCCCTTTTCTGGACAGTTCTTGAAAAAACTAAAACATCTTCAAGCTCTTCAACACCTTCTTTCTTCTTAATATTATTATTATTATTATTAGTGTTTGGATAATTTTGACCATCACTAATAATAGTTTCTCTAATAATTTCTCTAGTTTTGGCCATAGGATCTTCTTTCTTTTCCATTTGCTCTTTCCTCTCTTTTGTTGCTTCCATTGATTTTCTTTTTCTTTTTTTCACTATGATAAACTTTCTTATGTTAGTATCAAATAAATATTATGAAAACTTTCTGTTGATTTATATTGTATAGTATTTTTTTTTTAAAAAAGTAGATGGAGCTCTAATATCTATGTATATGTGTGTATCAAGATAAAGGTATACACGTATCTTAGAAATAAACAGCACATCATGAAAGTTTATTTGAGAGCAACATAAAAACTATGGAAAAGGGCAAAACAGTCGTAATATACAAAAATCGAAAAATAACCATGAGGATTATTACATCCTTTATTATATCAATCAAGTATACATATACTCACAAAGTATCATAAAGGTATATTCTCACCTTTATGAGAAAATTACGGGTATAACCAAACATATATCAATTAATTAATTAACATAATTATAATTTGTCTTAATTATAATTCATGATCTACTTTTAGATATAATTATGTGGCTCAACTTTTTAATTTTGTATAATTGACATGTTTGTATAATTCAAAATTTGTATAATATAATTTGTATAACTGTTTACACTTCTGATTTTTGTAATTATATAAATTTGTTATTTCGAGTATATACAAAAATAACTGAATTATACAAATGTATCACGAATTATATAAATTTGTGAATTATACAAATCCGCAAATTATATAAATGAGATAGCTTAAATTATAGTTATAACCCACAAATATATAAATTATAGCTATGAAGCATAATTAAATTTATTATAATAGTTATTTACGAAAGTTCCCCTTATTTATTCCTTCAAAAAGAACATTCCCTGAGCCTCGATGACATTCACATGTATATTCATATACTAACATAATATTATAGAGGACCGGTATTAAAATGCCTACTCAATTTTTAAGTCTCTTGAATACCGCAACTTATATCTGTTTAAGTTTTTATTTTATTTTTATATATCTTTCGTTATAAAAATAGCTCACATATAATCATATGTCACAAAAGTGACTCATGTACATCTTTATCTAACAAAAATGAAAAGATTAGCTTTAAATTTATTTTTTTATTTTTAATATAAAAAGTTTATGTAGGAATATATCTGATCCTTTTCACACATGATTTTATTTTACTCCTTAGATTATTATTAATTGAGTTTCTTATTCTTATTTTATTTTTTTTATTTTATTCTTTAGTTTAAAATATGAGAAATAAAATAAAAGAGAAAAAAGTAAGAAAAAAATGTAAAAATATTTTTGTCGGCTATATTGTAATTTATTTTTTGTATATGTAAAAAAAAGGCTTGGGCATAGATGATAAATTTTACAAGAAAGTGAGTGAAAAAATAAAAATTGACAATCAAAATGATGTTTCTCTAAAGAAGCAAAAAGAAAATATGTGAGAAGAATCAAATATACGCCGACATAAACGTTTTCTTTTAATAAATTACAATTTTTTTTTTCATTTCTATTAGAAAAAAGGGTATATGTGAGTCATTTGTATTATAATAGGATAAATATAACTCATTTTTTTTAAGAAGGGGTATATAAACTCTAAATGGTAAAATGAGGGTATATCAGACTCTTTTCCTTTCTTATAATCCACCAAAATTATGGCATATTAAAGATCACAAATTTTAAAATTCTTCATTTTATTATTAAATTTTATGTCAAGTTAAAATATACCAGATAAATTAATACGAAAGTTAATACTTAGAAAGAGTAACTTATTCAATAGACCTTTTTTTTAGTTGAATGATTATATTGGGACAAAAGGAACTGATTCTATTGACTAGATTCATAACTCCTATCGTAATTACCTTAAGAGGAATAAATTTAAATTTATTTCAAAAGAAAATTCATCGAACTTCATACTATTAAAAAGAAACATATTTTATAGGAATAAAACATTCACTATGATTCATCAAAAAGGACGAAAATGCCCTTTAATGAATAAATGTAAATATAACTTTCATATTTAAATTTTTGTAGAAATTAAACTAAGAACATGTGCAATGACATAAAGTCTTTTGTCCAACTGTTATTGTAACGACTCGAACCGTCGTTAATTAGGAGAGACAAAAATCTGGGAAAATTCTGGGCCACTGTCCCGCCACAGCGGGCATGATGCCGCTAGGGCGTAGGCGCCAGGGTGGGATAAGTTGTAGCCATAGCGGGATAGGCGAGGCAGAACGTAAATTACGAGGAATCCTATTTTCTCCATCTTCCTAAAATACCTAATTAAGTCGTAAAACACCCTAAAAATCTCAAAATAGCTGCTCTAAGCTTAGGAAGGAAGGAGAAGGATATTTCTAGCGTGAGGATGGGGAAATCTTGCGGATTCTTGGACAAATCCACCGTCGCAAAGCCCGAAAAACCTGAATCGAAGCCAATTCCTCTATGCAGCTGCTTTGTGCCCAGGTAGGCTAGGTTTTATGAATTAAGTAGTTCAAATTTGTGCTCAGCATGTAATATATGTAAATCAATGGTAGGATTTATGCGTAGACCTTCATGCACTGAATGATTTATGATTCCAAACCCTAGAAAGAAGCCTTAGACTATGAATTAGGGTTGAGTATGGCTAAATTAGGGTTTGCATGAGGCGTGCTGATGAATAATCTGTAGGTGATGGTTGTGACTCTATGATTGTGTGATGTATGCTTATTCTTGCTTCATTATGATACTTATATATGTATAAATGTTGCAATGTTGATCACACTTGTTGTAAATGAGATAGATAATTGATGAATGCCATGAAATCATGACTTAAATGTATGATCCTAAGGATATACTTGTGAATGTGATTGTGGTGTGTTGAATGGATCGGTTGACACGTTCCGGCATAACTAACTTGGATCGGTTGCCACATTCCGGCATAACTAAGGGATTGGTTGCCACGTTCCGGCATAACTTATTAGATCGTGAACCACATTTTGGTATGCTAACTGTTTGGGTTTGGGTTCCATGGGATGACCAACAACGTGATATAATTGTGATAGTTTGAGGAATATGAAGTTGTATATTGTTGAGCATGTTGTTAATATCTTATATGTTCGAATAAATACATGTGATAATTGATGTTGTATTTATCAGAGTTGTTGTATAGTTATGAAGTCTTGTGGTTGGTGGGTATTATATGCTGGGTGACGGGATATGTACCTTGATGTTGGGTGATCCGGAAGGGGATCACCCAAATTAGGACGAGGTATGGTAAGTGGGAAGTGAAGGTTGCAAGAATTGTTAATAACCAGGTAAAAAGGTGTCGTGTGTAGTATTGACAAGGAGTGGGATTAGTGTTCATGGCGTAACTACTTAGGTGGAATTCGCTTAGGGAGAAAAAAGAGTTGTGGTTAGTAGAAAGCTTGATGTGATGCATTATGTGGCCAAGTCTGGAAATTATGGAGGGGTAGTAAGGGTGCGACGAATGTAGGTTGGTTGGTAAAGTGGTTAGTAGTTGGAGTGCTAGTGGAATTTGGATGTATTTTCGAGAGAGATTAAGGGTGGAGAAGCAAGGGGTGTTATAACATGTTCTTATTGTTGAATTTCTTATATTATACGGTGGGCATCGGGTTGATCGATGATGTCTACCAGTGCGTGTGTTTTGTACTGATACTACTCTTGCTATGTATTTTGACAGTCTGGTTGCAGGATCAGTGATGTTTCCTTAGGTGAAGACGAAGAAATCTCCAGCATCTTCTACTTTTCCTTCCGCATGGTGGGAGCTGTGTCGATTAGTATATTTTCCAAATTGTACTCTTAGTAGCTCTTGTACCTGTTAGACTAGATTCTTGGGGGTGTTATTTACTTTACAAGTACTAGCTAGTAATTAATTCAAGAGATTTTATTTAAAAAGAATTTATGTTTCTCATTTAATTTCGCATGTCGTAAACTTTCCGCACGTTTTAACTTTTGGAATATGAGGGTTCTCCTACATAGGTGTTAGAGTGGGTGCCCGCACGGCCCGATGGGTTGGGTCGTGACAAATTTGTATCAGAGCCTAGGTTACTAGTCTCCCCGTACAAGAGCAAACTATGGACTAGACTCCTGCGGATTGGTGTGTTGACGTCCACATCTAATCTTCAGGAAGCTAGGAAGCATTCTAGGAAATTGTTCCATTCATTTTCTCCTTTCGTGCGAAGTGTCACTTGTGGTATGAATTGAGTCCAATTGGTATCTCCCGATTCCAATTGGTATCTCAACAAAGTGAACTAGAAGTCGTGGTCACGACTAAAGGAACACAAGCAAGGTAAATTGGAACTGGGAAGGTTCCAATTGGTATCTGGCCCTAGGGGCGGTGTAAAATGCATGGATGATCAGTAATAGTCATCCATGGAGCGAAGTAACTAATTAAAAATTTGAACTTGTCTTGAGTTGCTACTTGAATGTATGAGTGTGTACTTCTTGTTTCTAAATTTACTGTGAATGTGAAGTTGAACTTGTTCGACTGTGATGTGATTATGTGTACTATAAATATATGCCTGAAACTTGATATGTGCTATGTGTTGGCCAAATTGATCGAAACAAATTGCGTGAAAGAGCTGGACGTGTCTTGTGCTTGTGCAATGACTGTGCGAATGTCTAGGTGTATCCTGGGAATGTGTGGGTTGTGGTGCTAAAATAATGTGGATAAGTTTTGGGTTCGTATATCATGGGACTGACTGGGAGTAGACAACGATTCTTCCTAGTAGGAGGAGTATCCTAAAGTGCAGGGTAAAGCTAGGAACCTTTGGGAAGTTTTAGAAAAGAGAAAAATCCCAGAAATTTTTTGGCCAAGTTCTGTTTTCGTTCTGACCGCTGGGGAGGAACTAATTCCGCTAGGGTGGGACCGCCAGAGCGGGATTTGCCCCGCCATAGTGGGATGAGTTGAGGCAAAACCTCAGCCTGCCTCCCCTATTTTTTTCTAAACTACCCGATAAGACCCTAAATAGGATCCGAACAAATCCCAGCAACCCCAATCAGTGTTCAGCAACAGAAACAGAGTGATTATAAAACCTTAAGACTTAAATAGAGGGCTGCGTCAGACAACAAAACAAGCATCCATGTGCTACAGAAACTTAGGAAAGCGAAAGATAAAAACAGTAGTCTAAAATTTACAAGCCAAAAAGGGCGAAATAAAAAGACAAAGTCAGATCAAGAACCCTAAGAATGAGAAATGTCGGTGTCAGAGTCGAGGTCCTCCGGGGGCTTGTCGCCAGCCCAGGCCTCATTCAGTATAGGGAACTTCACGTAGTCCTCTGGCTCGAGCCGGGGAATCTCCCTGTCAGGGGAAACACAAGAGAAAATGACCTAAACAATCTTCCACATTCGAGCCATTAAACGATCCCTCACCAAACCCTTCCTCCTCTCCTGGTGCAACTAGTGGGGGAGCATTTCAACCTCTAGGGCAGTGCTGGGTGTAACCGGTGTAGTACCAGAAAATGAGCGTCCCAACCATCTCCGGACGGCAGCCAGGTCTTCCTCCACACGGACTCCTGATAGTAGGGGTTAAGACTGGCTGGGACGGGCGTCGCCGCCTGCTCTATCATCACCTCCCTCATCGTCCGCCTAGGTAGCTGCCTGACTACTGCTAGCCCTGCCCGTCCTCCTTCTCTTGCTCCTAGAAGTAGAGCATTGCCTGACCAAAAGAGGGTGAAAGGGGGGATAAGAAGTACCTCATCGGCATCAAAATGTGGCACTCCTGCCCACTTGCACATCGTAGTAATGACCCCCGGTAGAAAGAAAGTTTTCTTGTTACCCCGGTAGAACATCTTCCACTCTGAAATAATCAGCGCCCCCACATTTAGCTGGATGCCCTGCATAGCGCATGCCACCACTAAGGCCCGGGGAAAAGTCACGTCGGTACGGTTGGCCGATGGACGGATCCTCCTAGTCACCAAGTGTAGCCACCTCTTAGCATCGGGTGACCAGTCCGTGCAGTGATACCCTCTGCAGTAGCTAAGTAGACCTGATCTCGGCGCGCGCTGTCAACCAGCGTATTCCTCAGACACTCTAGATCCATCTCCCTCAGCTTAGCCTCATACTCTGCATTCGAGACCTCCGGTACCTCCAGTACCTCCAGTACTTCATTGATGGCGGTGGCATTCAAGGGAATGTCGACTTCCCGAACTCAAATGACAGGGTAAGAGTCATCCCAGCGGACGGTATGGAGGATGGCATAGAACTCTCTCGCCCAGGTAGAGAGTGCATCTTGGGGAGCCTCAGTCAGTGGGACCCACCTGAACTCTACCAGACGAGCATAGAAGGTTGGCTCCTTCGCCTCTAGCTAGTTGTCGTGCTATTTCTCCCGACTCGCAGCATCACGAAATCGGATGAAAGGTAAGTGTTCGTCGTTTTGTCCTGCCATTAGAGAGCTTGCAATAAGTTGGAATTCAGTTAGAAATGCGATAGGATAGTCGATTAAAGGCTAATCAAGAAAAGGAAAAGTTTTGAGTCAAAGGGGTGAGGCCACTGCCTAGCGCATCCCGCCACAACGGCCATAATCCCGCCAGGGTGGGATTATGAAGGCTTCCATAACGAGATGAAGGTTGCTAGAGCGGCCTTCATTTGGGATGAACAGCAGACGCGGGTATGGCGTCTCCTCTTCCCAAAACCTCCATTTTCGACAGAGTTACAGCAGATCAGAGTATATCAACTACCCTAAAACCTGTTTATGTAATTATTTCAACAAAATAACCTCTAAACAGTGTCAAATTCGAGTTTAAGCAAATAGACCCATCAACTCCCCCCACTAGTGTTCGAACTAATTCAACCGTATTTTCACGAAATCCTTACGCCCAGAACATTGTGGAGACGTAAGGGAAATGTCCATGCTACGATTATTTATTACAACTAGCAAACTATTTTGAATTTCAAATAACTACCCAAAAACCCTTCCCTTTTCGATCAGTTATCGTCATGCATTGTATTTAAAGATGTAATGAAGTAAACAAGAGTAAGGAGCGTGAGTATTACCTTATTCTTGACGTTCGAAGTAAGGGAATTGAGAGGGTTTGTGAAGAGAAAAGGGAGAAATAAGGAAAACATTCCTCATTCCCCTTATACTGTAGCCCAATTTCCCGCCTCAGCGGGAGATCCTCGCCACAGTGGCCCCGCCTCGACGGGAAGGCTCTGTTACGTCCCGAGCCTACACCATGGGCAGGACTGGCACTCAAAGACCATTGTTAGCCTCAAGCGAACCCTTGGCCTGACTTACTTACTCAGCAGAAGACTTAAACTCAACAAAAATAAGTTTATATAATAAACTAGAATGTTATAAAAGAACATTCAACTGGCCACTAAGGCAAACTCAAGTCTCAACTTGGAATAATGACAATGAAAATACTAAAGAACTAACATCTGACTGTCTATGAAGTCTCTAAAACAACTGAGATGGATGTCGGGACAGGACCCCCGATCATCCTAACAAATAAATACTGAAAAGAACTAAAAGCAATAAAGGACTCCTCCGAAATGCAGGGAGACTCACCACTAACTCTGAAGTGCTCAACTGGATCAACGGTACACCAGATGCCGATCCTAGTTACCTGCGTCTGCATCATAATATGATGTAGGCCAACTGTCATCAGTACATTGAATATACTAGTATGCGAGTTGGAATGCTAAAACAACATAGGCTTGAAAGGTAGATCTGAAGAACTTACCTGGCTCACCTCAACTCAACCTAACTGAACTCATTTCAATATAAAGCAATTTAAAACAAGTGCAATATAAAGAAACAAACTGTTTAAAAATATGTCGTTAACTCTGTGTGTATTCAAGGGTACAACATAACTCTAAAATGTATGTAAAAATACAAATAACTGTGTATATATGAATACAATAACTTCTGTGGGAGTTTCTCTAACTGACAACCATCATGTAAGAGCTATTGTGATGATACATCAATTTCCCTCACGCTGCTAAAGCATCCTATACCTTGCCAAGTGCATATATAGGACCTGAACTACTAAATGGATCCACTAGTCTATGCTAAAAAAGACTAAAGGAATCATCTAAAAAGTATGACATTTTTCTACCCATGATGGCTACATGGTTTATAAAGGCTGTGAGTTGTCTGAACTCTCCCCCATATCGGTGCTCAATACTACTCCCAAAAACATAATAATATTAGCTCTTATGCTTAAAAACATACTTATTCTGAGATTTGAGATTTGTGCTAAAAAACTTAGCTCAAAGGCTATCTTGGAAATTGAAGTTTCCCCTCTTGCTTCATTTAGAAAGAGACTACTCTTTTCTGAAAACTAGCCCGAAGGCTCTTTGGAAATCTCTGTTTCCGTTCTTATTTAAATGTGAAAACATTTTAAATCTCTTTGGGAATACTTAGTGCCCATATACTTTTTAAAGAAAAGAACTTCAACTTTACTCTTTACTGAACTCAAAACTTAAGTCTTAAAACAAAGTTAAAATGTTTGCAAAGGACTTTTGGAAAACTTTATGAACTTCTTTTAACTTGACTCTTGACTTCTCTTGACTTTGATCTTAACTACTCTTGACTTGACTCCTAACTGGTCCTTGAATCGAATTATGGATTCAAGGATTGTGACTTGTGATTGGAAAGATCTCATGATGTTTAGGAATGATTTTAGATAGCTAAACATGAGTAAATGATCGAAAGTCAAAATCTAAGGGTGGGTCCGCGACGCGGAGAAGCTTTTAAAATTTACTTTCAAAAATGACTTTTGAGGCAGAACGCTTCGTGACAGCTTTGAGATGCGAAATAGAATTTCCCAAATATGGGAACCAGCTCCGCGACGCGGAGGCAGTGCCGAATTTCGTCCGACGAAATCTTCTTCTTCATTTTTCAGCTCTAAACCCTCTAAACTCCATGGGTTCTTTTCCCAAACACTTAGAATCGATTATTTGTTCAAAGTATATCAGATTCTACTCAAAAACACTACTACAAACATGAAGCAACCTCAAGAAACTCCAATCCACAAAGCCCACAAGAATTCAAACGAAAATTCATCAAGAACTCAATGATTTACTTCAAATCTAAATAACTTTGCTGAAATTGAATCATGATTGGCTTGTGGGTGAATTAACCCAATGTTATGTGATCTCACATACCTTGTAGGGATCCCTCCCGACGAAATCCACAAGCTAAACTCGACGAATCTTGAACGTTCTTACTTTTCCTTCTTTTTTCTCTTTTCTCCAAGCCCTAGAGTAAATTCCAATTTTCTAAAACTGACTAAAATCTGATTTGACCCATATTAAACTACTAAAAATGGATTAAAATAATAGGGAAAGGAAAAGACCAAACTACCCTTCTAAAATCCGAATTGGACTTTCCTTATTCGAACAATCCAACTTCCGAAGGGGATAACTTACTCATACAAAATTAGAATCACACAAACTTGGCGGCGTTGGAAAGATCATTCCAAGGGCTTTCCAACCATATCTGGAATCACACCTAACTCATCCTAAACTAGGAATTATGGTTGTTTGAAGTTGACCAAAAACTCACTTTAACACCCTTACCAAATTTCCAGATTTTTAAATTCTTCCCAAAAATAACTATTTCCAGATTTTAAACTTCCTTCTAGTTCTTTCTTGTTGCGAGATGTTACAATATCTCCCCCTTGGGAAAATTCGTCCTCGAATGAGATTACTCTTACTAGGCTAAGGGTGTAACATGCAACATTCAGTTCAAGCACCCACAAGCAAATGCAAAACAACATGCTAACTCAAAATTTAAAGAGTACTATGAAGAAAATTAGTACCTCGATCTGGAATTTCTCCGGATTTGAAGAGATGTGGGTATCTCTTCTTCATATCCTTATCAGCTTCCCAAGTAGCTTCCTCTACGAACTGGTTCCTCCAAAGGACTTTAACTGATGTTACCTCTTTTGTTCTCAACTTGCGAACTTGGTGATCTAAAATCTGAATCAGAATCTCTTCATAAGATAAGTTATCCTTGATCCCAATATTTTTAGTTGGTATAATCAATAAAGGATCGCCCATGCACTTCTTCAACATGGAGACATGAAATACCGGATGAACCGCTGCTAACTCTTGTGGTAGCTCCAACTCATAAGCTACTTTGCCAATCCTCTTGGAAATTCTGTAAGGACCAACATACCGGGGACTAAGCTTCCCCTTCTTACCAAACCTCATAACCCCCTTCATGGGTGAAACTTTGAGATATACCCAATCATCTACTTCGAACTCTAACTCCCTTCTCCTAACATCAGTGTAGGATTTCTGACAACTCTGTGCCATTTTCGACCTCTCTTGAATCACTTTCACCTTCTACATAGCTTGGTGAACTAAATCTGGTCCTATCAACCCAGCTTCACCAACTTCAAACCATCCAATAGGAGATCTGTATCTTCTCCTATAGAGAGCTTCATAAGGAGCTATTTGGATGCTAGAGTGGTAACTGTTGTTGTAAGCAAATTTAATGAGAGGTAGGTGATCATCCTAATTCCCTTTGAAATCAATCATACAAGCCCTCAACATATCTTCTAAAGTCTGAGTAGTGCGCTCTGCTTGCCCATCAGTCTGAGGATGAAAGGCAGTACATAAGTTCACCTTTGAACCCAAGCCTTTTTTGAATGACTTCCAAAATTGTGCAGTAAATTTTGCACCCCTATCTGATATAATTGAAACAGGGACTCCATGAAGTCTTACCACCTGCTGAATATATAACCTGGCATAATCCTATGTTGAATGGGTAGTCTTTACCGGCAAAAAGTGGGTTGATTTTGTCATTCTGTCGACAATTACCCAAATAGAATCATGTTGTCTACGAGACCTTGGTAAACTTGTGATTAAATCCATATGGATCATCTCCCACTTCCATTTCGAAAGTTCTATATTCTAAGCCAAACCGTCGGGCCTTTGGTGCTCTACTTTCACTTGTTGGCAATTTGGATACTTAGCGACAAATTCTGCAATGCCCTTCTTTATGCTATTCCACCAATAAACCTCTCTCAAGTCACGATACATCTTTGTGGAACCCGGATGAATGGAATATCTGGAGCTATGAGCTTCATCCATGATCCTCTCTTGGAGTCCATCCACCATAGGTACACACAATCTACCTTGATATCTCAATACACCATCTCCCCCTTGTTCAAAAGCTAATACTTTTTGCTTATGAACATTTGCCTTCAATTCAAGCAAAATGGGATCTTGGTCTTGCTTTTCTTTCACTTCTGACACTAATGAAGATTAAACCCCATTCAACACCATTACTCCTCCTTTTGTGGAATCCATTAGTCGGACTCCTAAGCGTGCAAGTCTATGCACATCTTTCGCTAACTCTCTCTTTTCTTCCTCAACATGGGCAGTACTATCCGTAGACAACCTGCTCAAAGCATCAACAACAACATTAGCCTTACCTAGGTGATAAAGAATACTCATGTCATAATCCTTGAGTAATTCTAACCACATCCTTTACTTGAGATTAAGCTCTTTCTGAGTGAACACATATTGAAGACTCTTGTAATCAGTGAATACATCAACATGCACACCATACAAGTAATGCCGCCATATCTTCAAAGCGAATACTACAACAGCCAACTCTAAGTCATGGGTTGGGTAGTTCTTCTCATGAACTTTTAACTGTCTGGAGGCATAAGCTATAAATTTGTCATTCTGCATTAAGACACAACCCATACCAACTCTAGATGCATCACAGTACAACACAAAACCTTGAGTACCTTCTGGTAAGGTTAAAATTGGGGCAGTAGTCAACCTCTTTTTCAATTCCTGAAACTTTTTCTCGCAAGCTTCAGACCATTGAAATTTCATTGTCTTCTGAGTTAACTTGGTCAAAGGGGATAAAATAGACGAGAACCCCTCTACAAACCTTTTATAATAGTCAGCCAAACCCAAGAAACTCCTAATATCACTTGGAGATGTGGGTCTAGGCCAATTCTACACTGCCTCAATTTTTTTAGTATCAACTTTAATTACCTCTCCAGACACAACATGGCCTAGGAATGCCACAGACTCAAGTCAAAATTCACACTTATAGAATTTAGCATATAACTCTTTATCTTTCAAAGTCTGAAGAACTATTCTGAGATGACTAGCATGATCTTCTTCATTCCTTGAATAGATTAGTATGTCATCAATGAAGACGATAACAAATGTATCTAAATAAGGTTTGAATACTCTATTCATAAGGTCCATGAACGTTACAGGTGCATTGGTTAAATCGAACGACATGACCATAAACTCATAATGACCATAACGGGTCCTGAAAGCTGTCTTTGGAATATCACATTCCTTTACTCTCAACTAATGGTAACCTGATCTGAGGTCAATTTTGGAGAAACAAGAAGCACCCTGAAGCTGATAGAAAAGATTATCAATCCTTGGAAGAGGATACTTGTTCTTGATGGTAACATTGTTCAACTGACGGTAATCTATACACATTCTAAGGGAACCATCTTTCTTTCTCACAAATAAGATCGGAGCTCCCCAAGGTGAGACACTTGGTCAAATAAAGCCCTTATCTAAAAGATCATTTAACTACTCTTTTAACTCTTTTAACTCTGTTGGTGCCATTCTATATGGCGAAATAGATATCGGATGAGTATCTGGAAGAAGATCTATATCGAAGTCTATCTCCCTCTCAGGAGGGACTCCGGGAAGATCATCTGGAAAGACTTCTGGAAACTCTTCTACTACTGGAACTGACTGAATATGAGGTACCTCAACACTTGAGTCATTAACTCGGACTAAGTGATAGACACACCCCTTAGAAACTACCTTCCTTACCTTACGGTACGAAATGAAACGACCTTTAGGCACTGCTGAACTGTTTTTCCACTCTAAGACTGGCTTATTTGGAAACTGAAACTTGACTACTCGAATTCTACAATCAACATAGGCATAACAAGCATGAAGCTAGTCCATACTAAGAATGACATCAAAATCTA
The DNA here is from genome assembly GCA_036250505.1 of Solanum acaule. Lineage (NCBI taxonomy): Eukaryota > Viridiplantae > Streptophyta > Magnoliopsida > Solanales > Solanaceae > Solanum > Solanum acaule. Next base: position 40,500 of record JAJOOR010004093.1, on the reverse strand, counting down.
CCATGTCTAACTCAATTAAATCAGCCATGGTACTCTTGTGATTTACGGAAATGGGATAATCACGATAAACTCTCTTTGCTAGAATAGACTCACCAACAGCGTAGAGACACTGAATTGTTCACTAAGTTACTCAGGAATAACATCGAAGTTCATAGCAACATATGGAGTTACAAAAAATAAACTCGCTCGTGGATCTAGCAAGGCATAAACAGTAAAGTCAAAGACTTGAATCATACCAGTGACAACATCTGGTGAATCCTCTTTCTCTTGGCGACTGTTGATAGCATATAAGCGGTTTGTTCCTCCGCCAGTATCGAAAGCAGCTCTTCTAGGTGCAATTTTGTCTGGTGGAGTAACTGAAGAAGACTGGGCTCTATTGCCCCCATTACTATTTCCCTGGTTGTTCTTTGGACACTCTCGCATGAAATGCGCAGTCTGACCACACTTGAAATAACCAGTGGTGCCCTCACAACAAATACCTGAATGATTCCTACCACACTTGGCGCAGGCAAGAGGCTTACTACCCATTTGCGCCACACTACCTTAAGAATAGGCAGGCTTAGCTTTGGATTTTTGACCATTGTACTCACCTTTGTTCCTAGGTGTAGGTGCAATAGTAGAAGATGGAGCAGGTCCCTTCTGTTTCTGTTGGAAGGATGACCGGTTGGCATTACTCTTTTGCTGCCCAGACTCATTTCCTATCTTAGCCCTCTTGTTCTTGAATTCCTCTCTATCCCTCAGCTTCTCTTCCTCTACTTGTTGCACATAGACCATCAACTTCGAAATGTCCATGTCCCTAATAAGCATTATTGCCAGGCCTTGGGGGTGGGCATAAATACCGAGAAACCGAATTATTTCAGTTTTGGTATTTTGGTTTTTGGTTCGGTTTTCGATATTTGATTTTGTACTATTCAGTATTTCGGTTTACCAAAATAAATTATATTATATTTATAATATTATTAATATTTTATTAATATCAAATAATAAATAGGCAAAACTCAATTAGGTCAAACTTTAGTACTTTATCCTTTACTTTTCTAATTTCTTAGCAGTTAGCACAATAATAATTAGGAAATTAGGAATAGGCATAGCAGAGCAACCGCACATTTTGATTGACTGATTCCATGATCTAACTTTCCACGTCTTCCAGCGACCGGCAATCAACAACAAGCCAACGACCAGCCGACAAGCACGCAACAGTCAGTGACCACCAGCGACCGGCGAAGCGGCGACCACCAGCAGGTATTGTCAATATTTCTTCTTTCATTTTAAGTTACAAAGTTTCAAAATGAATATTTCTTTTTCCATTTATTTTTCTTTGTGATTTTTGCTTTTGTTACTAGTTACTTAGTTAGTGTGTGAATTAATTGTGAAATTGATTTTTTTATATAGATGGCTGAACAAAATCAATTAAATATGGGTGTGGCTGATCAAAGTCAAACAAGTATGGCTAGTTTTACGAATAATACACCTACTAATAGCAATGATGCGTCAATTGGCACAGAGGAAACAAAAAAAAGAAAAGAAATGGATCTTAGATCTCCTATTTGGCAGCACTTTGAATTTTTTTTTGAAAATGGTGTATTAGTTAAAGCCAAGTGTTTACATTGTAAACAATACTATGCTGCTAATAAAACTAGAATGGAACAAGTGGAATGAGACAACATTTGACTAACCGATGTAAAGTGTATAATCCCCCGTCTGTTGCACCTGGTATTCAAAAATTGTTAAATATTCAAAGTAACAGTTCTTCGATAGAGACTGGGAAATTTGAGCAAGAGGTAGCTAGGAGCGCTTTAGTTGAGATGATAATTTTGGATGAACTACCTTTTAGTTTTGTTGAAAAAGAAGGCTATAAGAAGTTTATGAGTAAAGTCCAACCTTTGTTTCGGATTCCTTCTCGTAGAACCCTAACAAGGGATTCTTATGAAGTTTATGGTGAATTGAGAATAGATTTGAAAAAGTCTTTTAGAGAAATACAACCAAGAATTTTCTCACAACAAACACATGGACTTCGGTGCAAAGAATCAATTATATGTGTTTGACTGCTCACTTTATCGATAGGGACTGGGTGCTTCATAAAAGAATATTGATTTTTTGTCCTATCACTAGTCATAAAGGTGAGCATTTGGCAGAGTGTATTAGTAATTGTTTACTTGATTGGAATTTGGACAATGTCTTTACTGTTATGATTGATAATGTCTCTTCAAATGATGTGGCGGTTTTAGAGTTGTCCAAAAAATTAGATATGTGGGGAACTAATATGATGGATGGTAAGCATCTTCATGTGAGATGTATGATAGTTTGAAAGAAATTGGTCATTCTATCAAACGGGTGAGACAAATGGTGAAATATGTTAGATCATCCTCTACAAGGACAAGAAACTTCTTGAAATGTATTGAAATGCAAAAGATAGAAAGTGATAAAATGTCGTCTTTAGATGTGCCTACTAGGTGGAATTCCACCTATTTGATGTTGGACACGGCGAAAAGTTTGAGAAAGCTTTTGAGAGGTTTGATCTTTATGATGGTAATTTTAATTATTTTCTTGCTACTGATGTTTGTGAAGATGGAAGTATTGCAGGTTCAATTCAAAATGAGGATTTGACTAATGTGAGGAATGTCACAAAGTTTCTTGAAAAAATTTATGAGCTCAAATTGAAAGTTTCAAGTTCAGGGTATGTTACTTGTAATGTTCATTTTGAGGATATATGTGAGCTTGATGCATATTTAAAAGTATGTATGACAAGTGATGAAGTTGATTTGAGTAAAATGGCTTCGGGGATGAAAGAAAAGTTCAAGAAATATTGGGGTACTCTTGAGAAGATGAATAAAATGCTTTTTATTGCTTCTGTTTTGGATCCTCGCAATAAATTTGTGTATGTTAGTTTTGCTCTTGAAGAATTACTTAGGGAAGAAAAGGGAAAGATAGTGAATAATAAAGTAGAAACTTACTTGAAAAAATTATTTGCGATCTATGCAAGTAAATGCAAAAGGTTCTAAAAATCAATCATCTTCATCTGACTTATCTGATTTATCTACTTGTGATCTTTCTCAAAATGTGAAAACAAATTCTTTGAGAACTAAGTTTTACATGAAGAAACAAAAGGAAGATTCTGGAAGTTTAGGTGTTAAATTTGAGTTGGATAGATATCTTCTTGAAGACCAAGAGCCTGAATCTGAGGATTTTGATATTTTGATTTGGTGGAAAGTTAATTCTCCTAGATTTTCTGTACTTTCACAGTTGGCTCGAGATGTATTGGCTATTCCTATGTCAAGTGTGGCATCGGAATGTCCATTTAGCACCGGTGGTCGTATTCTTGATCCCTTTAAAAGTTCATTGACTCCCAAATGTGTTCAATGCCTTATTTGTGTCCAAGATTGGCTTAGACAAGAAACTAAGCCTATTTGTGTTGAAGAAAGTTTGGAGTTTGCTGAAAAAATTGAACTTGGTAAGACTTTGTATTTTTTTTATTTGTTTTTGGAAAATAAAATACTTATTGTGTTGTATGACATATTTGATTTTCTTATTTATAGAGATGGCAAATAGTAGAAGAAACTTTTCCATTGTTGATCTATGATTGACTTGCAAGTCTCAAGTATTTAATAGTGGTGAGTTCAATACGTCATTTATTTAATCATATCATTTTTTTAATCTTAAAAGTAGTATTCTAACATTTGATTTTATCTTAAAAGGTCCAAGAGTCAAGACAATGAAGAAAGACGTAAAGTATTAAGTTTTGTTAGTATTTTTGTTGGCACTTGAGACTTGAAAGTGATCTCATGGAAGAAAGTCAAGAAACTACATTGTTGCTCATTTTTTGTTATTTGTTATTGTTGGCATTTGAAAGTGATCTCATGGAAGAAGGCAAGAAGCTACATTGTTTGTTGCTCATTATTGTTGTTTGTTATTGTTGGCACTTGAAACTTGAAAGTGGTCTCATGAAAGAAACTACATTGGTGCAATATTGTTACTTGTTAAATTATTATTATGTTGTGGTGTAATGGCATGATCAATTGATCATTGTATTTGTGAAGTGTAGTGAAGTTATATCACTTGTTAAATTGTTGCTTGTTAGTACAATGCACTTTTGTTAATTAAAAACTTGTGGCGTACTAGCGTTAATGCCTAATGGCTTATGGCAATTTTTGACTTTTGAGGTGAGCTTTTTGTTGTTAGTTAAAATAAATGTCCAATTAATTTAGGGACATCTTGCATTTTACAGTTACAAGTATACTTCTTTGAGGTGGGCTCTTGATGTTTCAGCTTATAACAGCACTGGTACATATATATGTAATAATATTTCGTTTATAGCAGCAGTGGTACAAGTGTGAAATGTACATGTTTCATCTTTCAGCTATAGGGCATTTTACAGAATATTGCAGCTGATATGACATAGCAATGTAATTATTTTTAGCCCATTAAACTGAAAAATCAAACAAAAAAATTGTATAATTTAAATTTTTAAAAGCCCACTAAGTAGGCCCATAACAAAAAAACCGAACCGAACCAAAATAATTTGGTTCGGTGTTCGGTACACGTTGTACAAGAATCGAAAAAACCAAAAAAAATAAAATTGAAACTGAACCGAATAACCGAATGCCCAGCCCTATCCGGCCCACTTTGCTTGATAGACAGGACAACCCTGCAACAAACAGACTCATCCTACTCCTCATGTCCGCAACCATTTTCGGAGCATAGCGAGACAGTTGGGTGAATTTCAACCCATACTCATGAACACTCAAAGAATCTTGCTTAAGTGTGAGGAACTCTCGTACCTTAGCCTCTTTCAGTTCTCGGGGAAAGAACCGCCCCAAAAAAGCCTCCTCAAAACAAGCCTAACTCACAGGTGGTGCATTCTCAGCTCTACCCTCCTTCCATTGGTCAAACCAAGTCCTAACAACATTCTTCAATTGATATGTAGCTAGTTCAACTCGCTCATTAGTAGCAACATGCATGACCTCAAATACCTTCTTCAACTTCTCAATGAAGTTCTCTGGATCCTCAGTAGTGCTCAAACTCGTGAAACTTGGTGTAACATCCGGCAATTTGAAATAACTATGAAGAGGCTTAGAATTGGAAATAGTAATTTTTGGAAGGAATTCAAAAATCTCGAAATTTGGTTTAAGTGTGGGAAAAAGTGAGTTTTTGGCCAACTTTGAATAGTCATAACTCCTAGATCAGGATGAGATAGGTGTAGTTCCAGTTATGTTTGCGAAGCTCATGGAATGGTCTTTCCAACGCCGTCGAGTTTGCTCAATTCCGAGTTTGTATGAGTGAGTTATGCCCTTTGGAAGTTGGGTTGTTGGTACAGGGAAGTCAGCTCAAATTTGTAAGGGTATTTTGGTCTTTTTCCTAACCAATTCTTTTGGTTATATTAAGGTGTTAGACTGATTATATATCAGTTTTTCCCTTTTTAAAAGAGTGAGAGTGAGGGTTTGTGAGTAAAGAGGAGAAAGAGAAGAGCAAGCAAGGATTTCGTCGTGGATATCGTCAGGGTGATCCCTATTAAGGTATGTGAGTTCATAGTGTTGGGTTGGTTCATTCCCCCACACGCCAAACTTGTTTTAAATTCGAAAAAAAATTGGTTGTGTTTGTTGAAGTTGTTGGTTGTGTTGTTGAAGTTCCTTGTTGTCCTGGTACATGTTTCCAGTTGTGATTTCGAGTGGAATCTAGTGTATGTTGAGGGGTTCTATGATTCTAAGTGTTTGGGGCTGGAACCTTTGAGGTTAAGGTGGTTTAGAGTTGGAAAAATGAAGGAGAAAAGTCAAATTTTCGGGGAAAAGGGCTGGGGTGTCGCGCCAGCCAGCGCCCCCCAAAAGGGACTCTGAAGTCCAGCCCTTGGGGCAGCGCGCCTAGCAGAGCGCCCAGCAAGCCCCTTTGAGGTCTGAAGGTTGGCACCCCGCGCCTCTCAGAGCGCCAAGGACACCAATCCTTCCCATTCATTCCCCACTTTTTCATGCATGTTCCTTGGTAATGTACCTATGTTTCATAGTTTTTTTCAACACTCCAAGGTACGTCTAAACGTCAAGAACTCATCCATAAACATGAGATCATTACCCTTGAATTCATAATCCAATTCTAGGAAGGTTCGGATCAAAGTCAAGTGAAGTTAGACTCTAGTTTAGAAGTTAAGAAGCAAGTCAATGCAAGTCTTTAAAGTTTTTCAAAGAGTCTTTATTTAACGTTTTAACTTCCTTTTAAGGCTCAAGTTTCAAGTCAAGTAAAGGGTATAGAGTTTCAAGTTAAGTAGAGAATATCGAGTTTCAAGTTAAGCCAAGAGTATAGAGTCAAGTTCATTTCTCAAAAGTCATTAGGGAAGTTCCCAAAGAAGTTCTTAAATGTTTTCACATTTGAGCAAGAAAGGGAACATCGATTCCAAAAGAGATTTTTAAGCTACACTTTGAGCAATTATCTCAAACTAAAGAAAGATGTGTTTAAAAACACTTATGAGCCAAAGTATTTTTGGGAGTAGTATTGAGCACCGAATTGGGGAAGCGAGTTCACATTAACTCAACTCTCCATAAGAACCATGTAGCCAACATGGGACTTGACGGGTCATTCTTTTTAGATGATCACGTAAGATTAATATAGTGGATCCACTAAGTAAAGTAAGGTCCTATATCACGGCAAAGGTATAGGATGGTCATTGGGCAACATGAGGTAAAACATTGTATCATCACTAAGGCTCATAGTGGTAGTTGTCGGTTAAAGAATCTCCCACAAAAGTTATATTACTTTTATTTAAGTAAAGTTGAGTTTGTTATGGTTTTATCATTAACGAACTAAGTTGTTTATCCTGTTTTACAAGCTATTTATATATATTGCATGTGTCTTATTGCTTTATATTGAGTTTGGTTATTCATGACTCGAACCGAGCCAAGGTAAATGTTCTCTTGTACTTCTTTCAAGCTTGAGTTGTGGTTTAGCTTTTCAGCTCGCATACTCGTACATTCCATGTATTGATGCTAGTTGGCTTGCATCTTATTATGATGCAGACGCAGGTACCCAGGATCAGCATCCAGCACGTCGTTGATCCAGTTGAGCACTCCAGAGTCAGTGGTGAGCCTCCTTGTTTTCCGGAGGACCCTGTTATTTTGTGTTCTTAGTTTTGCTTTATTAGGATGGTGCGGGGTTTGTCCCAACATCCATCTCAGTATTTTAGAGGCTTCATAGACAGACAGTCAGTCAGTCAGTTAGTATTGAGTCTCTCATCGATGTATATATATAAATATTCTATTTTAAGACTCGAGTTGCCTTTTTGGCCAGTTTTATCAGTTGAGTTGTTTTATGACCTTTCATTATATTGAGTTATTCTGTTGAGTTAGGTTTCCGCTGAGTTAAGAAAGTCAGGCCAAGGGTTTGTTTGGGCCCAGCAATGGTTTCCGAGTGCCGGTCCCACCCAGAGTGTAGGCTCGGGGAATGACACTAGGAGGGTTCATCCTCAAGAACTCACGAATCCTTGAAGTGTCAACTCCTCCCTGTTGAACTCCCCTTTGCTGACCAACCTAGTTAGTCACAGCTTGACTCAGCATCTTAATTGCTTCTCTGAACTCAGAATTAGTAACTTCTCCTTGAGGTTGTAGTTAGGTGCATTCGGAAACTCTTGTTCCTCAGCATTACGTCTAGCAGGACGACCTCTGACTGTTCTTTGTGGAGCATGATTATCTGAAAACACGCGCAAACACGAATTAGAGGGAAATTTTTAGAGATCAAACTCTAATGCACGAAATAAGTGTCAAAGAAGTGAGATAGTTCTTAAATGTTGCAGCCTCATAATTATAGATGCGGCGCGCTTCACACCAATAACTAAGATTCTACGGACACGGCTTCATAAACTTCCTAGGACTCTTGAACTCTGGGCTCTGACACCAAGTTTGCACTCCCCGAGCCTACACCCTGGGCGGGACGGCACTCGAAGACCATTCCTGGCCTCAAGTGAACCCTTGACCTGACTTACTTACTCAGCGGAAGACTTAAACTCAACAAAAATAAGTTTATATAATAAACTAGAATGTTATAAAAGAGCATTCAACTGGCCATTAAGGTAAAATCAAGTCTCAACATGGAATAATGACAATGAAAATACTAAAGAACTAACATCTCACTGTCTATGAAACCTCTAAAACAACAGAGATGGATGTCGAAACAGGACCCCCGATCATCCTAACAAATGAATACTGAAAAGAACTAAAAGCAATAAAGGAGTCCTCCGCAATGCAATGAGGCTCACCACTGACTCTGAAGTGCTCAACTTGATCAACGGTACGTCGGATGCCAATCCTAATTACCTGCGTCTGCATCATGATACGATGCAGGCCAATTGACATCAGTACATTGAAGGTACGAGTATGCAAGTTAGAATGCTAAAACAATATAGGCTTGAAAGGTAGATCTGAAGAACTTACCTGACTCAACCCAACTCAACCCAACTGAACTCATTTCAATATAAAGCAATTTAAAACAAGTGCAATATAAAGAAACAAACTGTTTAAAAATATGATGTCAACTTTGTGTGTATTCAGGGATACAACATAACTCTAAAATGTATGTAAAAATACAAATAACTGTGTATATATGAATACAATAACTTCTGTGGGAGTTTCTCTAACTGACAACCATCACGTAAGAGCTATTGTGATGATACATCGATTTCCATCACGCTGCCAAAGCATCCTATATCTTGCCAAGGGCATATATAGGACCTGAACTGCTAAGTGGATCCACTAGTCTACGCTAAAAAGCACTAAAGAAATCATCTAAAAAGTATGACCCTTTTCTACCCATGATGGCTACATGGTTTATAAAGGTTGTGAGTTGTCTGAACTCTCCCCCATATCGGTGCTCAATACTACTCCCAAGAATTTGTGTTTCTCATTTAATTTCGTATGTCATAAACTTTCCGCACGTTTTAACTTTTGGAGTATGAGGGTTCTCCTACGTTGGTGTTAGAGTGGGTGCCCGCACGGCCCGGTGGGTTGGGTCATGACAAATTTGTATCAGAGCCTACGTTACCGGTCTCCCCGTACAAGAGCAAAATATGGACTAGACTCATGCGGATTGGTGTGTTGACGTCCACATCTAATCTTCAGGAAGCTAGGAAGCATTCTAGGAAATTGTTCCATTCATTTTCTCCTTTCGTGCGAAGTGTCACTTGTGGTATGAATTGAGTCCAATTGGTATCTCCCGATTCCAATTGGTATCTCAACAAAGTGAACCAAAAGTCGTGGTCACGACTAAAGGAACACAAGCAAGGTAAATTGGAACTGGGAAGGTTCCAATTGTTATCTGGCCCTTGGGGCGGTGTAAAATGCATGGATGATCAGTAATAGTCATCCATGGAGCGAAGTAACTAATTAAAAATTTGAAGTTGTCTTGAGTTGCTACTTGAATGTATGAGTGTGTACTTCTTGTTTCTAAATTTACTGTGAATGTGAAGTTGAACTTGTTCGACTGTGACGTGATTATGTGTACTATAAATATATGCCTGAAACTTGATATGTGCTATGTGTTGGCCAAATTGATCGAAACAAATTGCGTGAAAGAGCTGGACGCGTCTTGTGCTTGTGTAATGACTGTGCGAATGTCTAGGTGTATCCTGGGAATATGTGGGTTGTGGTGCTAAAATAATGTGGATAAGTTTTGGGTTCGTATATCATGGGACTGACTGGGAGTAGACAACGATTCTTCCTAGTAGGAGGAGTATCCTAAAGTGCAGGGTAAAGCTGGGAACCTTTGGGAAGATTTAGAAAAGAGAAAAATCCCAGAATTTTTTTGGCCAGGTTATGTTTTCGTTCTGACCGCTGGGGAGGAACTAATTCCACTAGGGTGGGACCGCCAGAGCGGGATTTTCCCCACCATAGCGGGATTAGGCGAGGCAGAACCTCAGCCTGCCTCCCCTATTTTTTTCTAAACTACCCGATAGGACCCTAAATGGTATCCGAACAAATCCCTGCAACCCCAATCAATCTTCAGCAATAGAAACAGAGTGATTATAAAGCCTTAAGACTTAAATAGAGGGTTGCGTCAGACAGCAAAAACAAGCATCCATGTACTACAGAAACCTAGGAAAGTGAAAGATAAAAAAAGTAGTCTAAAATTTACAAGCCAAAAAGGGTGAAATAAAAAGAAAAAGTCAGATCAAGAACCCTAAGAATGAGAAATATCGGTGTTGGAGTCGAGGTCCTTCGGGGGCTTGTCGCCAGCCCAGGCCTCATTCAGTATAGGGAACTCCACGTAGTCCTCTGGCTCGAGCCGGGGAATCTCCCTATCAGGGGAAACACAAGAGAAGATGACCTTAACAGTCTTCCACATTCGAGCCATTAAACGATCCCTCACCAAACCCTTCCTCCTCTTCTGGTGCAGCTAGTGGCGGAGCATTTAAACCTCTAGGGCAGTGCTGGGTGTAACTGGTGTAGTACCAGAAAATGAGCGTCCCAACCATCTCTGGACGGCAGCCAGGTCTTCCTCCACACGGACTCCTGATAGTAGGGGTTGAGACTGGCTGGGACGGGCGTCGCCGTCTGCTCTATCATCGACTCCCTCATCGTCCGCCTAGGTAGCTGCCTGACTACTGCTAGCCCTGCCCGTCCTCCTTCTCTTGCTCCTAGAAGTAGAGCTTTGCCTGACCAAAAGAGGGTGAAAGGGGGGATAAGAAGTACTTCATCGACATCAAAATGTGTCACTCCCGCCCGCTTGCACATCGCAGTAATGACCCCCGGTAGAAAGAAAGCTTTCTTGTTACCCCGGTAGAACATCTTCCACTCTGAAATAATCAGCGCCCCCACATTTAGCTGGATGCCCTGCATAGCGCATGCCACCACCAAGGCCCGTGGAAAGGTCACGTCGGTACGGTTGGCCGATGGACGGATCCTCCTAGTCACCAAGTGTAGCCACCTCTTAGCATCGGGTGACCAATCCGTGCTAGTGATACCCTCTGTAGTAGCCCAATAGACCTGATCACGGCGCACGCTGTCAACCAGCGTATCCCTCAGCAACTCTAGATCCATCTCTCTCAGCTTAGCCTCATACTCTGCATTCGAGACCTTCGGTACCTCCAGTACTTCATTGATGGCGGTGGCATTCAAGGGAATGTGGACTCCCCGAACTCAGATGATAGGGTAAGAGTCATCCCATCGAACGGTAGGGAGGATGGCATAGAACTCTCTCACCCAGGTAGAGAGTGCATCTTGGGGAGCTTATGTCAGTGGGACCCACCTGAACTCTACCAGACGAGCATAGAAGGTAGGCTACTTCGCCTCTAGCTTGTTCAACACGAAATATCTCTTGCAATAGAACCCCATATTGCGGTTGTAGTGATGTTTCTCCCGATTCACGGCATCACGAAACCGGATGAAAGGTAAGTGTTCATCATTTTGTCCTGCCATTAGAGAGCTTGCAATAAGTTGGAATTCAATTAGAAACGCGATAGGATAGTCGATTAAAGGCTAATCAAGAAAGGAAAAGTTTTGAGTCAAGGGGTGAGGCCACTGCCTGGCGCATCCCGCCACAACGGCCATAATCCCGCCAGGGTGGGATTATGAAGGCTGCCATAACGAGATGAAGGCTGCCAGAGCGGCCTTCATTTGGGATGAACAGCAGACGCGGGTATGGCGTCTCCTCTTCCCAAAACCTCAATTTTCGACAGAATTACCGCAGATCAGAGTATATCAACTACCCTAAAACCTGTTTATGTAATTATTTCAACAAAATAACCTCTAAACAGTGTAAAATTCTAGTTTAAGCAAATAGACCCGTCAACTCCCCCCACTAGTGTTTGAACCAATTCAATCGTATTTTCACGAAATCCTTACGCCCAGAACATTATGGAGACGTAAGGGAAATGTCCATGCTACGATTATTTATTACAACTAGCAAACTATTTTGAATTTCAAATAACTACCCAAAAACCCTTCCCTTTTTGATCAGTTATCGTCTTGCATTGTATTTAAAGATGTAATGAAGTAAACAAGAGTAAGGAGCGTGAGTATTACCTGATTCTTGACGTTCGAAGTAAGGGAATTGAGAGGGTTTGGGAGGGTTTGTGAAGAGAAAAAGGAGAAATAAGGAAAACATTCCTCATTCCCCGTATATTGTAGCCCAATCTCCCGCCTCAGCATGGAATAATGACAATGAAAATACTAAAGAACTAACATCTGACTGTCTAGGAAGCCTCTAAAACAACTGAGATAGATGTCGGGACAGGACCCCCGATCATCCTAACAAATAAATACTGAAAAGAACTAAAAGCAATTAAGGACTCCTCCAAAATGCAGGGAGACTCACCACTAACTCTGAAGTGCTCAACTGGATCAACGGTACAACGGATGCCGATTCTAGTTACCTGCGTCTGCATCATTACATGATGCAGGCCAACTGTCATCAGTACATTGAATATACTAGTATGCGATTTGGAATGCTAAAACAACATAGGCTTGAAAGGTAGATCTGAAGAGCTTACCTGGCTCACCTCAACTCAACCTAACTGAACTCATTTAAATATAAAGAAATTTAAAACAAGTGCAATATAAAGAAACAAACTGTTTAAAAATATGTCGTCAACTCCGTGTGTATTCAAGGATACAACATAACTCTAAAATGTATGTAAAAATACAAATAACTGTGTATATATGAATACAGTAACTTCTGTGGGAGTTTCTCTAACTGACAACCATCACGTAAGAGCTATTGTGATGATAAATCGATTTCCCTCACACTGCCAAAGCATCCTATACCTTGCCAAGGGCATATATAGGACCTGAACTACTAAATGGATCCACTAGTCTATGCTAAAAAGCACTAAAGGAATCATCTAAAAAGTATGACCATTTTCTACCCATGATGGTTACATAGTTTATAAAGGTTGTGAGTTGTCTGAACTCTTCCCCATATCGGTGCTCAATACTACTCCTAAAAATATAATAATTTTAACTCTTATGCTTAAAAAGATACTTCTTATGTGATTTGAGGTTAGTGCTCAAAAACTTAGCTCAAAGGCTATCTTGGAAATTGAAGTTTCCCATCTTGCTTCATTTAGAAAGCGATTACTCTTTTTTGAAAACTAGCTCGAAGGCTCTTTGGAAATCTCAATTTCCGTTCTTATTTAAATGTGAAAACATTTTAAATCTCTTTGGGAATACTTAGTGCCCATATACTTTTTGAAGAAAGGAACTTCAACTTTACTCTTTACTGAACTCAAAACTTAAGTCTTAAAACAAAGTTAAAACGTTTGCAAAGGACTTTTGGAAAACTTTATGAACTTCTTTTAACTTGACTCTTGACTCTTGACTTCTCTTGACTTTGATCTTAACTACTCTTGACTTGACTCCTAACTGGTCCTTGAATCGAATTATGGATTCAAGGATTGTGACTTGTGATTGGAAAGATCTCATGATGTTTAGCAATGATTTTAGATTGCTAAACATGAGCAAATGACCGAAAGTCAAAATCTATGGGTGGGTCCGCGACGCGGAGAAGCTTTTAAAATTTAGTTTCAAAAATAACTTCTAAGGCAGAATGCTCCATGACAGCTTTGAGAAGCGAAATAGAATTTCCCAAATATGGGAACCAGCTCCGCGACGCGGAGGCAGTGCCGAATTTCGTCCGACGAAATCTTATTCTTCATTTTTCAGCTCTAAACCCTCTAAACTCCATGGGTTCTTTTCCCAAACACTTAGAATCGATTATTTGTTCAAAGTATATCAGATTCTACTCAAAAACACTACTACAAACATGAATCAACCTCAAGAAACTCCAATCCACAAGGCCCACAAGAATTCAAACGAAAATTCATCAAGAACTCAAGGATTTACTTCAAATCTAAATAACTTTGGTTAAATTGAATCATCATTGGCACGTGGGTGAACTAACCCAATGCTATGTGATATCACATACCTTGTAGGGATCACCCCTGACGAAATCCACAAACTAATCTCGACGAATCTTGAACGAATCTTGAACGTTCTTGCTTCCCCTTCTCCTTTCTCTTTTCTCCAAGCCCTAGAGTAAATTCCAATTTTCTAAAACTGACTAAAATTTGATTTGACCCATATTAAACTCCTAAAAATGGATTAAAACAATAGGGTAAGGAAAAGACCAAACTACCCTTATAAAATCCGGATTGGACTTTTCTTATTCGAACAACCCAACTTCCGAAGGGGCTAACTTACTCATACAAACTCGGAATCATACAAACTTGGCTGCGTTGGAAAGATCATTCCAACCATATCTGGAATCACACCTAACTCATCCTGAGCTAGGAATTATGGAACGTTTGAAGTTGACCAAAACCTCACTTTAACACCCTTACCAAATTTCCAGATTTTTAAATTCTTCCCAAAAATAACTATTTCCAGATTTTAAAATTCTTCCTAGTTGCGAGACGTTACAGGCTGCCTCCCTGGCGGGCCAAACTGTGTAATGATAACGTGTTTGATCTTCGTGTGTTGCCTCAGAGTTTCTCCTAGTCTTAGGGTATAGTATATTTTCATGTGTCAATCAACTAAAAAGTCACAATTCATCGTAGGTTTCTGTGATGGATCAATTCGGTAGTTGAGAGTGTCTAATATAGAGCGTGTGATGTCTGTGAACTAGTCATTCGGGGACGAACGAGGGGTAAATTGGTATCTATTGTAACGACCCAAACCGTTGTTAATTAGGAAAGACAAAAATATGGGAAACTTCTAGGCCACTGTCCGCATGATGCCACTAGGGCGGCGACGCCAGAGAGGGATAAGTTGGCGCCATAATGGGATAGGTGAGGCAGAATGTAAATTACGAGAAATCATATTTTCTCCATCTTCCTAAAATACCTAATTAAGTCGTAAAACACCCTAAAATCTTAGAAAAGCTCTTCTAAGCTTGGGAAGGAAGGAGAAGGAGATTTCTAGCGTGAGGATGGGGAAATCTTACAGATTCTTGGTAAAATCCACTGTTGCGAAGCCTAAAAAACTCGAATCGAAGCTAAGTCCTCCGTGCAGATGCTTGGCGCCTAGGTAGGCTAGGTTTTATGAATTGAGTAGTTTAAATCTGTGCTCACCATGTAATTTATGTAAATCAATAGTACGATTTATGTGTAGACCTTCGTGCACTGAATGATTTATGATTTCAAACCCTAGAAAGAAACCTTAGACGATGAAATAGGGCTAAGTATGGCTGAATTAGGATTTGCATGAGGCGTGCTGATGAATAATTCGTAGGTGATGGTTTTGACTCTATGATTGTGTGATGTATGCTTGTTCTTGCTTCATTATGATACTTGTATATGTATGAATATTGCAATATTGATCACACTTGTTGTAAATGAGATAGATAATTAATGAATGCCATGAAATCATGACATAAATGTATGATCATAAGGATATACTTGTGAATGTGATTGTGGTGTGTTGAATGGATCGGTTGCCATGTTTAAGCATAACTAACTTGGATCGATTGCCACTTTCCAGCATAACTAACTTGGATCGGTTGCACATTCCGGCATAACTAAGGGGTCGGTTGCCACGTTTCGACATAACTTATTGGATCGGGTACCACATTTTGGTATGCTAACTGTTTATGTTTGGGTTCCATGAGAGGACCAACGACATGATATAATTGTGATAGTTTGAGGAATGTGAAGTTGTATATTATTGAGTATGTTGTTAATATCTTATATGCTCGAATCCATGCATGTGATAATTGATATAGTATTTACCGTAGTTGTTGTACATCAATGAATTCTTGTGCTTGGTGGGTATTATATGCTGAGTGACGGGATATGTACATTGATGTTGGGAGATCCGGATGGGGAACACCCAAATCAGGATGAGGTACGATTAGTGGGAAGTGAAGGTTGCAAGAATTGTTAATAACCGGATAAAAGGGTGTCTTGTGTAGTATTGACAAGGAGTGGGATTAGTTTTTGTGACGTAACTACTTAGGTGGAATTCACTTGGGGAGATAAAGAAGTTGTGGTTAGTAGAAAGCTTGACGTGATGTATTGTGTGGCCAAGTCTGGAAATTATGGAGGGGTATTAAGGGTGCAACGAATGTCGGTTGGTTGGTAAAGTGGTTAGTAGTTGGAGTGCTAGTGGAATTTAGAGGTGTTTTCGAGAGAGAGTAAGGGTGGAGAAACGAGGGGTGTTAAAACATGTTCTTATTGTTGAATTTCTTATATTATATGGTGCGTATTGAGTTGACCGATGATGTCTACCAGTGCGTCTGTTTTGTTCTGATACTACTATTGCTATGTCATTTGACATAGTCTGGTTGCAGGATCAATGATGTTTCCTTAGGTGAAGACGAAGAAATCTCCAGCAGCTTCTACTTTTCCTTCCGCATAGTAGGAGCTATGTTGATTAGTATATTGTCCAAATTGTACTCTTAGTAGCTCTTGTACCTGTTAGACTAGATTCTTGGGGGTGTTATTTATTTTACAAGTACTAGCTAGTAATTATTTCAAGAGATTTTATTTAAAAAGGATTTGTGTTTCTCATTTAATTTTGTATTTCGTAAACTTTCCGCATGTTTTAACTTTTGGAATATGACGGTTCTCCTACTTAGGTGTTAGAGTGGGTGCCCGCATGGCCCAGTGGGTTGGGTCGTGACAGTTTTACAAATTCCTCCACGCTCACATGAATCAATGCAAAACTTCCAACATTTGCCATCGTTTTCTAGATTATCATCTTTCCGTGCTATACATGGACTCATATCTGGGTGATCCAAACAACACTTTCCAGCTGCATCGACTATATTATTGCAACCTACAAACAAAGACGTATTAGAATTTAGAGATGATAGATGCACAATTATGAAGAGATGGATCTAAGATACAAATTGATTGATTTGACATTTAGATTTTTATCATGAAAAACAATTTAAATTTTCAAATAATATGTCCAAAATTAAAATGCCAAAATATGTGAGAATTGAAAATGATTTGAGATAACATAAAAAAATAAATAATTAATGTAGGTTAAAAATACCTATGAAAAGTATAACTAGCGTAAAAAGAAGAAGTGAAACACTCTTGATGGCCATGCTTATATTAGTACAAATATTTGAGAGTTAATGTGTATATATTTGTTGTGATAAGTGAGATGGTGTGGTGTTATTTATATTGTGAGAAATAGTTAAGGATCTTTGACTTTAATATTTAAAAAATCTAGACTTCATTAAATTTTTTCCATCCATTACGAGCTTAAAAAGGAATAATGTTTATTATATTTCCAACATAAGAAAAAGGTATGGTACTAGACTATTATTTAAAGTAATATAAAAAAATATTTGATTATCTCATAATGAAATTTCTTTATTTGTCCTAGCCGTTGGAGATTATGATAACACACACACACACTGTGTGTGTTCAAACTTCAAAGATATATATTTTGTTGGGTTCAAAAGTGATTAGGGCGACATGTGGAAGCTTACAATTGCAAATCATATGGTTGATAAATCAGATGACAAAAACTTATACTAAAAATATAATTTTATTATATGAAAACTAATATAAGAGAAAAATATTAAAACTATTGAGAGAATAAATCTCCCCATAAACTAAACTCGTAAACGTCTACATTGTGGAAACTATTGTGTTCAGCTATAAGAATAGGGATTTTCAATTCTCCAAACTTTTCTTCTAAGAAAAGAATAAACCAAATATGGAAGAAAATTATATTTTCCTTTCAAAAAAAGTTCAAGCATTTATGATAATACTTTGACTTTTCTTTAAATAAAAAAAATAAACATCAAATAAGAAAAGAAAATCATGGCAAAACCCTAACAAATCTCGCCTTTTGGTTGGATTTTCTTGACAAAACTTGATCCACCTTCTTCACATACATGATAATCTTCGTTCTTCACATAGTCTTTATCACTGTTGTTTACCATGGTTAAAAATAAAGTTTAAAATATATGGGTTAAAAATGGTTTTAAAATATTTTATTTTTATTTTTAAAGATGCAGCAGCAGGTATGTTGAAAATATGATTTAAATCTCTTCTCCACATGTAGCTATACAAAAATCTTCATTATCATCAAATTTATTGCAAATTGATTTGAAACCGCATTGAACATGCCTTCAACCTCGTTCCATTGGATCATTCAACCATGTGCTCTGATACCACTTGTTGGGTTCAAAAGTAATTAGGGAGTCATGCGAAAACTTACAATTGCAAATCATATGGTTGATAAATCAGACGACAAAAACTTATACTAAAAACATAATATTATTATATGAAAACTAATATAAGAGAAAAATACAAAAACTATTGAGAAAATAAATCTCTCCATAAACTAAACTCTTAAACGTCTACATTGTGGAAGTTATTGTGTTGTGCTATGAGAATAGGGATCTTCAATTTATAGATCTCCAAACTTCTCTTCTAAGAAAAGAAAAAACCAAATATGGAAGAAAATTATATTTTCCTTTCAAAAAAAGTTCAAGCATTTATGGTAATACTTTGACTTTTCTTTAAGAAAAAAATAAACTCCAAATAAGATAAGAAAATCAGGGCAAAACCATAACATATTTGACATTGGTCCGGGAGTGTAAAAAAAACTACTATATATGTGAGTTTGAAATATCAATCAAAATAATGAGAATTTTACATAATTGTTCATCTAGGCAAACTATTTATCCTTGTCTATTGATTGTAATATACATTTTCACTAATTAAATTAATCAGTATTTTTATTCATTATAGTTTTTGTGGGTAATTACCTCTTCTTTTTGGTGGGTAAGTTAAAGACCCGTGAATTTGTAGTTTTTAATGTAGTGAACATCTAAACTATCACTCGTATTAAGTACCCGTAAAGCTAGTTTCTTCAATTGTCGCATACACTCGCAATATTTTAATTTCTTCATCGTGTATGCACGTGCATGACACGCTGGAAACACAATTGATGTGGATGTCAACATAGATAAACAATACCCCACCATCTCTAATATTTATCCTCTTTCATAAGCTTTTTAGAACGCGACGAAATTGACTTATTTCTAAATTGATTGGGATGATGTCAGTCACCATAGAGGGAGGCTTCCCGCTATGGAGATGCCGCTAGAGCATCTACACGGTCTCTATAACGGAACAACGATAAATCAGACCCTAGTTAATGTGACTTTTTTATTTTCCTCCCTTTTTTGAAGTGAAAACATAGACGGGGGTTTGCTCCAAAAAACCTCCAAGGGCACCCCAGGGTATGGGAGCAATGAAGGGGAGTGATTACAATGTAGGAGAGGTGAAAACCTAAGAAATTTTGGCTATCGTTCATCACAGTTTGTTCTCATGGATTTGAAAGTTCATGGGCAAAGTTCATCAACTGACACTTGGCAAGTAATCTAGGTTTCTTAACTGGATAGTTAGACCTATACTATGTTTCATAATTATTGTGTAGATGAACGGGAGATTTAATGTATAGGCCTTCAGACACAAAATTGGATGGCTAAAGATTGTTGTTTATTGTTGTTATGGAGGAAAAAGGAAATGACTAGGGGATGGTTCTCTAGTTCTTGATTGTTAACCTTGAGTTTTCTTGTTGAGGTGGTATTTATGGTAATTGTAAGATAGGGTGTTATCAAATTGTTGGGCCATATCAATTTTGGGACTTGTGAGAATAAAAAATATGTGTAATCATAATAGGGTCATGTATCATGCCATTGAGATAGAGGTGATATTTGTGTGTTGTCCAATATAGGTATGTAAGCATCTCTATTGCTTCATGGTATCACTTTTGTAATGTATGTTAGGGAAACCATAGGAAAGGATATGTAATGACATTATATTGATAATCTCATTCAATGAACCTATTTACTTTACTTGTGGATTTCAAGTGTCATTGTTCATTGTAATGGTGTTTGTACTTTATTGTTTGTGATTGTTGGTTGGCTTGGGTATCACACCGATACAGAAATACTAACGATTGACTTGGATGTCATGCTTGACATAAAAACTAACTCTTATTGGCTCGAGCATCGCGCTGGTACATTAATAGTTTGAGTGTGGGTCCCATGAGAGGATCGGGTGTGTATTTAGGTTCCATGATTAAATAGAATTTACCTTTTATTATGTGATATATGTGTTTTGGATCCTTGAGTGGTTTGAATTACTTAGAAGATAATTAAGACTCAGGCATGGCCGGCATGTGATCATATGAGACATGTTTCATGTGAATGTTAACTTAGCGTAAGGACGGAAGTCTAGGATATATATTTCTTGTGATATTATTGTATAGTTTTTTTTTTTTTGCAAGGTCGTGATTACTAGGTCAGGCAGATGACCGAGGGTCTACTGTATAGTATAAATGTTGGGATGGCTATGGTTGTTCAGTGTGTAGAGCATGTATGGTGTTTGGGATTTGAGTCAAAAAGGACAAGTTGGTCTAAGGTGTCAATTTTAGGTATTGATCTGAAAATGCCAAAGTGTTAGCATGAGAACTTGAGTGAGGATTAAAAAGATTGGTTAACAGAGTTAGTAGTGGTCTTCTAATTAAAAAAACTATATGTGATAGAGGGGCTAGGTTAACATCTGGTGTGTAAGCTTGGGAAGTCTTGAAATGGAAAAAGGGTCGAATGTCAAAGTGTGGAGTTGGTAGCAGAATGAGGTAGGAAGTTGGAATCAATAAAACTAGTTATCGGGGTTATACCAGCAAGGGTAAAAGCAAGTGGATAAAGATTGGGGTGGTGGAACTTTCATATTGTATATCACTTTCTGAATGTTTATTTTTATTATGTTGTAGGTTCGGATTGATCGATGATACAAACAAGTATGTGTATTTGTAGTGATACAATCTTGATATGCCACTTGTCATAGTTTGGGTGCAGGTTCAGTGATGTTTCATAGGTGAAGATGATGATGATCTCCAATAGGTTCCTTATTTTCATATATATATTGTACACTTTTAGCATCTCATGTACCTATTTAGTCTAGTTCCTTAGGGAGGATTCGGTCTTTTGTAACATATTTTGTTTAATATCAATGATTTTAAAGAATGTATGATACGACTCCATAACATCTCACAACTAAAAAGAACTAGAAAGAAGTTTAAAATCTGGAAATAGTCATTTTTGGAAAGTATAAGGAAATCTGGAAAACTTTAAGCAAGTTAAAGTGAGTTTTTGGTCAACTTCAAACGACCATAACTCCTAGCTCAGGATGAGTTAGGCGTAGTTCCAGATATAGTTGGAATGATCTTTCCAACGCCGCCAAGTTTGCACGATTCCAAGTTCGTATGAGTAAGTTACTCCCTTTGGAAGATGGGATGTTGGATTAAGGAAAGTCTAATCCGAGTTTTGGAAGGATAAACTAGTCTTTTCCTTACCTAATTTTCCTATTTCGTTTTTATAAATTAATTGGGTTAAAACAAGACTTTATTCAATTTATAAAAAAATTAGAATTCACGTTAGGGGTTGGAGAAAAGAGAAAGGAGGAGAAAAGTGAATAGAAATCAAGAATCGCCAAGAAACGTTCGAACTTTGCATGTGGATTTCATCGGGGGTGATCCCTACAAGGTATGTGAGATCACATAGTGTTGGGTTAGTTCACCCACACGCCAAACTTGTTTCAATTCAGCAAAATTGGAGTTGTTTGAATGTTAAGAAAGTGAAGTTCTTGAAGAACATTGTTGAATTCTTGTTGGTTGATTGTTGAATGCCTAGTGTTGATTTGATTCGTGTTTTCGGGTTGTTTTTCGAGTTAAATCTATTGAGTATTAAGGGTACAAATGATCATAAGTGTTTGGGAAAAGAACCATTGAAGTTAAGAGAGTTTAGAGTTGAAAAATGGAAAAGAAAAGTCGTCAAATACCTGGGGAAAGGGGTGGAGCGTCGCACCAGCCAGCGCCCCCCAAAAGGGGCTCTGAAGTTTACCCCTTGGGACGCACCAGCCAGCGCGCCCCAGCAAGTCCTCTGAAGTTTGAGGGCTGGCGCCCCGCGCCTCTCAGAGCGCCAGGGACGCCAGTTCTCCCCATTCGTTCCCCACCTTTTAGTACTTGTTCCTTAGCAATGTACCTATGTTTTCTAGTTGATTCCAACACTCTAAGGTACATCTAAACATCATGAAATCATCCATAAACATGAGATCATGAACCTTGAATTCATAATCCAATTCAACGAAAGTTAAGATCAAAGTCAAAGAAGTTAAGAGTCAAGTCTAGAAGTTAACAAGCAAGTCAAAGCAAAGTTTCTTAAAGTTTTCAAGAGTCTTTAGCATTGTTTTAAATTCATTTTAAGACTCAAGTTTTCAAGTTAAGCAAAGAGTAAAGAGTTGAGTTCATTTCTCAAAAAGCTATTAGGGAACTAAGTATTCCCAAAGAAGTTTATAAATGTTTTCACATTTGAGAAAGAAAAGGGAACATCGATTCCAAGAGAGCTTTTAAGCTACATTTGAGCAATTATCTCAAACCAGAGAAGAAGTTGTTTTAAAAACATATGAGCTAAGTATATTTTGGGAGTAGTATTACGCACCGATATGGGGACGCAAGTTCATATTAACTGAAGCCCCCATAAACCATGTAGCCATCATGGGAAGAGAAAGGATCATATTTTTTAGATGATTCCTTAATGCTTTTTCGCATGGACTAGTGGATCCACTTAGTAGTTCAGGTTCTATACCGATGGCAAGGTATAGGACGGTCCTTGGCAACGTGAGGTAAAATGTTGTACCATCACTTAGGCTCATAGTGATGGTTGTCGATTAGAGAATCTCCCACAGAAGTTATATTACTTTTTATATGAGTAAAGTTAAGTTTGTTATTGTTTTATCTCTAAACAAACTAAGATTGTTTTCAGTTGTTTTATAAGCTTTATATATATATCGCATGTGTTTTATTGTTTTATATTGAGTTGAGTTATTCATGAGTTGAGAAGAGCCAAGGTAAGTGTTTCTTTCATCATCTCTTTCAAGCCTATGTATGTTAGCATTCCAACTCGCATGCTCGTACATTCAATGTACTGGTGCCAGTTGGCCTGCATTGTATTATGATGCAGATGCAGGTAACCAGGATCAGTATCCAGTGCTTCGTTGATCCAGCTTGAGCATTCAGAGTCTGTTGGTGAGCCTCCTTACATTACGGAGGACTCTTTTATTCGCTTTCTAGTTTAGTTCATTAGGATGTTGTGGGGTTTGTCCCAACATCCATCTCAGTTGTTTTAGAGGCTTCATACACAATTAGTAGTTCAGTAGTCTTTGCATTATCATTTTTATGTTATATACTTGGGTTGCCACTTTTGGCCAAGTTGAATGTTTAATCTTTGAAACATTCTCAGTTATTTTATTATTCAGTTCAGTTAAGTTCTTTGATCATTATAGATATGAATATTGTCTTCCGCTGAGTTAAGTAAGCCAGGCCAAGGGTTCTCTTGGAGCCAGCAATGGTCTTCGAGTGTCAGTCCCGCCCAGGGTGTAGGCTTAGGGTGTGACAAACTTGTTATCAAAGCACAGAGTTCAACAATCCTAGGGAGTCTATGAAGCCATGTCTATAGAGTCCTATTTATCGGTGTGAAGCGTGTCACATCTATAATTAGGAGGTTGCAACATTTAGGAACTATCTCACTTCTTTCACATTCATTTTATGCAATAGAGTTAATCTCTATAAAAGTTTCCTTCTAATTCGTGCTTGCGCGTGTTTCAGATAACCATGCCTCCATGAAGAGCAATTAGAGGTTGTCCTGCTAGACGCAATGTTGAGGAACAAGAGTTACCCAACGCACCTGAAGTGTAACCGCAAGGAGAAGTTACTAATGTTGAGTTCAGAGAGGCTGACACTTCAAGGATTCGTGAGTTCATGAGGATGAACCCTCCAAGTTTCACTGGTTCGAGCACTGCAGAGGATCCAGAGAACTTCATTGAAGAACTGAAGAAGGTGTTCGATGTGATGCATGTTACTGATATTATGAGAATTGAGCTAGCAGCATATCAGATGAAAAATATTGCTAGGACTTGGTTTGATCAATGGAAAGGGGGTAGAGCTGAGGATTCACCACCTGCGAGTTGGGCATGTTTGGAAGAGGCTTTCTTGGGGCATTTCTTTCCCCGAGAACTGAAAGAGGCCAAGGTACGTGAGTTCCTCACACTTAAGCAGGATTCTCTAAGTGTTCGTGAATATGGGTTGAAGTTCACTCAACTATCCTGTTATGCTCCAGAGATGGTTAAGCACATGAGGAGTAGAATGAGCTTGTTTTTTTACTGGGTTGGGCCGTCTATCAAGCAAAGAGGGCAGGGCAGCGATGTTGATAGGTGACATGGACATATCAAGGTTGATGGTTTATGTGCAGCAGGTGGAGGAAGTGAAGCTGAGAGACAGGGAAGAGTTCAAAAATAATAAAGCGAAGACAGGGAATGAGTCTGGGTAGCAAAAGGGTAGTGTGAATCGTCCATCCTTTCAGAAGCAAAAGGGACCTGCACCATCATCTACTAGTGCACCTGCACCCAGAAACAGAGCTGAGTATAATGGCCAGAAATCACAGAACTTCAGAGCTAGAACAGCAAAGTCTCAAGGTAGTGTGGCACAATGAGGTAATTGGGCTCCTGTATGTGGTAGGTGTGGTAGAAACCACTCAGGTAATTGTCATGATGGCCAGACAGGTTGTTTCAAGTGTGGGCAAGAGGGTCACTTCCTGAAAAAGTGCCCTAAGAACAAGCAAGGTAATGGTAATTAGGGCAATAGAGCCAAATCTTCATCAGTTGCTCCACCAGACAGGGCTGCACCTAAAGGAGCTACTTCAGGTATTGACAAAGGAACAAACCATCTTTATGCAATCACCAGTCGTCAAGAGCAAGAGAACTCTCCAGATGTTGTTACTGGTATGATCAAAGTCTTTGCTTTTGATGTTTATGCTTTGCTAGACCCAGGAGCAAGTTTATCTTTTGTAACCCCTTAGGTTGCAAATAAGTTTGATGTTCTTCCTAAGAAACTTTGTGAACCCTTTTGTGTTTCTACACCTGTTGGAGAGTCTATTCTAGCAGAAAGAGTCTATCGTGATTGTCCCATTTCCATCAATCACAAGAGCACCATGGCTAATTTAGTTGAGTTAGACATGCTAGATTTCGATGTCATTATAGGTATGGACTGGCTTCATGCCTGTTATGCATCTATAGATTGTAGAACTCGAGTTGTCAAATTTCAGATTCCTAATGAGCCAGTTATAAAGTGGAGTAGTAGTTCAGCAGTGCCTAAGGGTCGTTTCATTTTGTACCTTAAGGAGAAAAAGTTAGTTTTGAAGGGTTGTATCTATCACTTAGTCTGAGTTAATGACTTAAGTGTTGAGGTACCTCCCATTCAGTCAATTCCTATAGTAAAAGAGTTTCCAGAAGTCTTCCCTGATGATCTACCCGGAGTCCCTCCTGAGAGAGAAATAGACTTCTACACAGACATCATTCCAGATACTCGTCCTATCTCTATTTCGTCATATAGAATGACACCAGCAGAGTTGAAAGTAAGGGAATGTGACATTCCAAAGACAGCGTTCAGGACCCGTTATGGTCATTATGAGTTTTTGGTCATGTCGTTCGGTGTAACTAATGCACCAGCAGCATAGACCTTATGAATAGAGTCTTCAAATCTTATTTAGATATGTTTGTTATCATCTTCATTGATGACATACTAATATATTCAAGGAATGAAGAGGATCATGTTAGCCATCTCATAATAGTTCTTCAGACTTTGAAAGATAAGGAATGGTATGCCAAGTTCTCTAAGTGTAAGTTTTGGCTAGAGTCAATGGCATTTTTGGGACACATAGTTTTTGGTGAAGGAATTAAAGTTGATACTCAGAAAATTGAGACAGTGCAGAATTGGCCTAGACCCATATCTCCAACTAATATTAGGAGTTTCTTGGGTTTAACTGGCTATTATAGAAGGTTTGTAAAGGGGTTCTCGTCTATTTCGTCTCCTTTGACCAAGTTGACTCAGAAGACGATGAAATTTCAATGGTCTGAAACTTGTGAGAAAAGCTTCCAGAAATTGAAAAAGAGGTTGACTATTACCCCAGTTTTGACCTTACCAGAAGGTACTCAAGGTTTTGTGGCGTATTGTGATGCATCTAGAGTTGGTTTGGGTTGTGTCTTAACACATAATGGCAAAGTTATAGCTTATACCTCCAGACAGTTGAAAGTTCATGAGAAGAATTATCCAACCTATGATCTAGAGTTGGCTGTTATAGTTTTCGCTTTGAAGATATGGCGCCATTATTTGTATGGTGTTCATGTGGATATGTTCACCGATCACAAGAGCCTTCAATATGTGTTCACTCAGAAAAAGCTCAATCTCAGACAGAGAAAGTGGTTAGAGTTACTCAAGGACTACGACATGAGTATTCTTTACCACCCAGGTAAGGCTAATATTGTTGATGATTCCTTAAGCAGGTTGTCTATGGGTAGCACCGCCCATGTTGAAGAAGGAAAGAGAGAGTTAGCAAAAGATGTGCACACACTGGCACGCCTGGGAGTCAGACTTATGGATTCCACAGAAGAAGGAATAGTAGTGACGAATGGGGCTGAATCATCACTAGTGTCAGAAGTTAAAGAGAAGCAAGACCAAGACCCTATTTTGAATTGAAGGCAAATGTTCAAAAGCAAAAAGTATTAGCTTTTGAACAAGGGGGAGATGGTGTATTGAGATTGTCACACCCCGAGTCTACACCATGGACATGGCCGGCATTCGGAGACCATTGATGGCCCCAAGCAAACCCTTGGCCTGGCTACTTAACTCAACAGAAGACTTAACTCAGCACAATATAAGTTCATAATACAACTTAAATGATAAAATCTAGCCAAAATGGCAACTTATGTCTCAAATAGAATATATGTAAATATATAGATGAGAGACTCCACTACCGTATGACTGTCTGTGAAGCCTCTATAATACTGAGATAGATGTTGGGACAGACCTCACAACATCCTAATAAAGAAAAACTAGGAAAGCGAAGAAAAAAGTCCTCCAAAATGCAAGGAGTCTCACCACTGACTCTAGAGTGCTCGATGAGATCAACGGCGCGCTAGATGATGATCCTGGTTACCTGTGTCTGCATCATAATAAGATGCAGGCCAACTGGAATCAGTACATTGAATGTACGAGTATGCGAGTTGGAATGCTAAACAACAACTTAAGCTTGAAAGGAGTACAAGGGAACACTTACCTTGGCTCTATTCAACTCATGAATAACTGAACTCAATATAAAGCAATAAGACACATGCAATATATATAAAGCTTGTAAAACAGTGTAAACAACTTAGATCGTTAAAGATAAAGCAATAACAAACTCAACTTTACTTATATATAAAGTATTATAACTTTAGTAGGAGATTCTTTAACTGACAACCACCACTATGAGCCCTAGTGATGATACAACGTTTTACCTCACGTTGCCCAAGGACCATCCTATACATTGCCGTGATATAGGACCTTACTTAACTTAGTGGATCCACTATCTTAACTTACGTGATCATCTAAAAAGTATGACCCGTTAAATCCCATAATGGCTACATGGTTCTTACGGAGAGTTGAGTTAATATGAACTCGCGTCCCCAATTCAGTGCTCAATACTACTCCTAAAATATATTTTAGCTCATATGTGTTTTAAACATCTCTTTCTTTAGTTTGAGATAATTGCTCAAAGCTTAGCCCAAAGGCTCTCTTGGAATCGATATTCCCTTTACTGAAAACTAGCCCAAAGGCTCTTTAGGAATCATAGTTCCTTTTACTGAAAACTAACCCAAAGGCTCTTTTGGAAATCGTAGTTCCTTTCTTGCTCAAATGTGACAACATTTATAAACTTCTTTGGGAATACTTAGTTCCCTAATAACTTTTGAAACATGAACTCAACTCTTTACTCTTTACTTTACTTGAAACTTGAGCCTTAAAACGAAGTTCAAACATTTAATAAAGACTCTTGAAAACTTTGAGAAACACTACTTTGACTTGCTTCTTAACTTCTAGACTTGACTTTCAACTTCTTTGACTTTGATCTTAGCTTTCCTTGAATTGGACTATGGATTCAAGGTCATGATGTCATATTTATGGATGATTTCATGATGTTTAGATGTACTTTAGAGTGTTAGAATCGACTAAGAAGCATAGGTACATCACTTAGGAACAAGTACTAAAAGGTGGGGAACGAATTGGGAGAACTGGAGTCCCTGGCACTCTGAGAGGCGCAAGGCGCCAACCCTCTGAAGTTTGAATGGAGCGACGCGCTAGAGGCCAAACTTCAAAGAAGTTTTTGTGGCGCTCTGGCAGGCGCGATGCCCCAGCCCTTTTTGCCCAGCGACTTTTGACTTTTCTCTTCCATTTTTCATCTCTAAACTTCCCTAACTTCCATAGTTCTTTACCCAAATACTTTGGATCAATTGTACCCACAATATACAACCAATCTAACTCGAAAAACAACCCAGAAACATGAATCAGCTCACCCCCAAGCATCAACAACTCAACCAACAAGAATTCTACAATTTGTTCTTCAAGAACCTCACTTCTTCAACATGTAAACAACTCAAAACCAATGGATTGAAACAAGTTGGTGTGTGGGTGAACTAACCCAACACGAAAAGATCTCACATACCTTAATAGGGATCACCCCCGATGAATTCCACTTGCAAGCTTGGATAATCTTGACGAATTCTTGCCTTTTTCTCCCGTTCTTTCTTCCTTTCTCTCTTCTCCAATCCCAAAGCGTTCTATAATTTTCCAAAACTGATTTAGGTTATGTTTTTTTTACCCCAATAAACCCCTAAAGTTAAATTAGGAAATAACTTAGAGGAAAGACTACTTTGCCCTTCCCTAAATCCGGATTGGGACTTTCCTAAATCCAACAGCACAACATCCGAAAGGCATATCTCACTCATACGATGTCGGAATTTCACAAACTTGGCAGCGTTGGAAAGATATCTCCAAGGGCTTTCCAACCATCTCAAGGACTGCTCCTAAATCATCTTGAGCTAGGATTTATGGCCATTTGAAAATGGTAAAAACTCACTTTCTAAACTTAGACATAATTTTCCAGATTTCCTTAATCTTTCCAAAAATCAATATTTTCATATTTTAACTCTTTCTAGTCGTTTCTAGGTGCCAGATGTTACAGAGAAATAAGTAAGAATATTAGCGGAAGCTCTTCCTTTGCCAGCTATTCCTATGTCAGCTACTACTTTGTCAGAGGCTAAGTTCCCTCTATCTTCCGGGAAGGGAGTAGATCAAGGTAGACTGTGTGTGCCTACGGTGAATGGACTCCAAGAAAAGATCATGGAGGAATCTCATAGCTCCAGATATTCCATTCATCCGGGTTCCACAAAGATGTATCATGACTTGAGAGAGGTCTATTGGTGAAATGACATGAAGAAGGGCATTGCTGAATTTGTCACTAAGTGTCCAAATTGCCAACAAGTGAAAGTTGAGCACCAAAGGCCCGGTGGTTTGGCGCAGAATATAGAACTTCCAAAATGGAAGTGGGAGATGATTAATATGGACATCATCACAGGTTTACCAAGGTCTCGCAGGCAACATGATTCTATTTGGGTGATTGTCGATAGAATGACTAAATCAGCCCACTTTTTACCAATAAAGACTACCCATTTAGCAGAAGATTATGTCAGGTTATATATTCAGGAGGTGGTAAGACTTCATTGAGTTATGGTCTCCATTATTTCAGATAGAGGTACACAATTTTCTACATAGTTCTGGAAATCTTTTCAGAAAGGATTGGCTTCAAAGGTGAACTTAAGTACTGCCTTTTATCCCCAGACTAATGGGCAAGCAGAGCGCACTATTCAGACTTTAAAAGATATGTTGAGGGATTGTGTGATTGATTTCAAAGGTAATTGGGATGATCACCTACCTCTCATTGAGTTTGCTTACAACAACAGTTATCACTCTAGCATCCAAATGGCTCCTTATGAAACTCTTTATGGGAGAAGATGCATATCTCATATTGGATGGTTTAAAGTTGGTGAAGCAGGGTTGATAGGACCACATTTAGTTCACCAAGTTATGGAGAAAGTGAAAGTGATTCAACAAAGGTTGAAAATGGCACAGAGTCGTCAAAATCCTACATTGATGTTAGGAGAAGGGTGTTAGAGTTCGAAGTAGATGATTGGGTATATTTGAAAGTTTCACCCATGAAGGGTGTAATGAGGTTTGGTAAGAAGGGGAAGCTTAGTCTCCGGTATATTGGACCTTATCGCATAGCCAAGAGAATTGGCAATGTAACTTATGAGTTGGAGCTACCACAGGAATTAGCAGCGGTTCATCCGATATTTCATACATCCATGTTAAAGAAGCACATGAGCGATCATTCATTGATCATCTCAACTGAAAATATTGAGATCAAGGATAGCTTATCTTATGAG
The DNA here is from genome assembly GCA_036250505.1 of Solanum acaule. Classification (NCBI taxonomy): domain Eukaryota; kingdom Viridiplantae; phylum Streptophyta; class Magnoliopsida; order Solanales; family Solanaceae; genus Solanum; species Solanum acaule. The sequence continues at coordinate 10,187 of JAJOOR010004093.1, read as the reverse complement.
GAGGTTCTGGTTCAGATTCTAGATCGCCAAGTTCGCAAGTTGACAACAAAGTAAGTTGCATCAGTCAAAGTCCTTTGGAGGAACCAATTTGTTGAAGAGGCTACTTGGGAAGCTGAAGAGGATATGAAGAAGAGATATCCATATCTCTTTGAAATCGGAGAAAATGCAGACCAAGGTACTAGTTTTTTTTCTGAGTGCTCTCTAAATTATGAATGAGCATGTTGTTTGTTTGCATTTGTTTGTTGGGTGTTTGATTTTGATGTTGCACCCTAAACCTAGTAAGAGTAATCTCATTCGAGGACGAATGTTCCTAAGGGAGAGATATTGTAACATCTCGCAACTAGAAAAAAACTAGAAAGAAGTTTAAAATCTGGAAATAGTCATTTTTGGAAAGTATAAGGAAATCTGGAAAATTTTAAGCAAGTTAAAGTGAGTTTTTGGTCAACTTCAAACGACCATAAATCCTAGCTCAGGATGAGTTAGGTGTAGTTTCAGATATGGTTGGAATGATCTTTCTAATGCCGCCAAGTTTGCACGATTCCGAGTTCGCATGAGTAAGTTATTCCCTTTGCAGGTTAGGATGTTGAATTAAGGAAAGTCTAATCCGGGTTTTGGAAAGGTAAACTAGTCTTTTCCTTACCTAATTTGCCTATTTCTTTTTTAGAAATTAATTGGGGTAAAACAAGACTTTATTCAGTTTAGAAAAAATTAGAATTCATGCTAGGGGTTGGAGAAAAGAGAAAGGAGGACAAAAGAAAGAGAAATCAAGAATCACCAAGAAACGTTGGAGCTTTGCATGAGGATTTCGTCGGGGGTGATCCCTACAAGGTATGTGAGATCACATAGTGTTGGGTTAGTTCACCCACACGCCAAACTTGTTTCAATTCAGAAAAAATTGGAGTTGTTTGAATGTTAAGAAAGTGAAGTTCTTGAAGAACATTGTTGAATTCTTGTTGGTTGATTGTTGAATGCCTAGTGTTGATTTGATTCGTGTTTTCGGGTTGTTTTTCGAGTTAAATCTATTGGGTACAAATGATCCTAAGTGTTTGGGAAAAGAACCATTGAAGTTAAGAGAGTTTAGAGTTGAAAAACAGAGAAGAAAAGTCGTCAAATACCTAGGGAAGGGGGTGGGTCGTCGAGCCAGCCAGTGCCTCCCAAAAGGGGCTCTGAAGTTTACCCCTTGGGACGACGCACCAGCCAGAGCGCCCCAGCAAGTCCTCTGAAGTTTGAGGGCTGGCGCCCCACGCCTCTCAGAGCGCCAGGGACGCCAGTTCTCCCCATTCGTTCCCCACCATTTAGTACTTGTTCCTTAGCAATGTACCTATGTTTTCTAGTTGATTCCAACACTCTAAGGTACATCTAAACATCATGAGATCATGAACCTTGAATCCATAATTCAATTCAACGAAAGTTAAGATCAAAGTCAAAGAAGTTAAGAGTCAAGTCTAGAAGTTAACAAGCAAGTCAAAGCAAAGTTTCTTAAAGTTTTGAAAAGTCTTTAGCATTGTTTTAAATTCATTTTAAGACTCAAGTTTTCAAGTTAAGCAAAGAGTAAAGAGTTGAGTTCATTTCTCAAAAAGCTATCAGGGAACTAAGTATTCCCAAAGAAGTTTATAAATGTTTTCACATTTGAGCAAGAAAAGGGAACATCGATTCCAAGAGAGCTTTTAAGCTACGTTTGAGCAATTATCTCAAACCAGAGAAGAAGTTGTTTTAATAACATATGAGTTAAGTATATTTTGGAAGTAGTATTGCGCACCGATATGGGGACGCGAGTTCATATTAACTCAAGCCCCCATAAACCATGTAGCCATCATGGGAAGAGAAAGGATCATACTTTTTAGATGATTCCTTAGTGCTTTTTCGCATGGACTAGTGGATCCACTTAGTAGTTCAGGTTCTATACCGATGGCAAGGTGTAGGACGATCCTTGGCAATGTGAGGTAAAACATTGTACCATCACTTAGGCTCATAGTGATGTGGTTGTCGGTTAGAGAATCTCCCACAGAAGTAATATTACTTTTTATATGAGTAAAGTTAAGTTTGTTATTGTTTTAACTGTAAACAAACTAAGATTGTTTTTAGTTGTTTTATAAGCTTTATATATATATATATATATCGCATGTGTTTTATTGCTTTATATTGAGTTGAGTTACTCATGAGTTGAGAAGAGCCAAGGTAAGTATTTCTTTCATCATCTCTTTCAAGCCTATGTATGTTAGCATTCCAACTCGCATGCTCGTACATTCAATGTACTGATTCCAGTTGGCCTTCATCGTATGATCATGCAAACGCATGTAACCAGGATCAGTATCCAGCGGCTCATTGATCCAGCTTGAGCATTCAGAGTCTGTTGGTGAGCCTCATTGCATTCTAGAGGACTCTTTTATTCGTTTTCTATTTTAGTTCATTAGGATGTTCTGGGGTTTGTCCCAACATCCATCTCATTGTGTTTTAGAGGCTTCATAGACAGTTAGTAGTTCAGTGGTCTTTGCATTATCATTCTTATGTTAAATACTTGGGTTGCCACTTTTGGCCAAGTTGAATGTTTAATCTTTGAAACATTCTCGGTTATTTTATTATTCAGTTCAGTTAAGTTCTTTCATCATTATAGATGTGAATATTATCTTCCGCTGAGTTAAGTAAGTCAGCCCAAGGGTTCACTTGGGGCCAGCAATGGTCTTCGAGTGCCAGTCCCGCCCAGGGTGTAGGCTCGGGGGGTGACAGACTCTTGAGGTGATAGGGTGAAGTTTGGTGGAGATTTCAACTTTTGAAAGCTAGAAATTTGAAAAGCTCTACCAAAGCCAACATTTTGAATTGACAAAGTTAAGTCTGAGTACTGACAATTCTATTTAGTTTTGAGGGTGATTTTAATTTCTTGAATGATTGGTATGATTCCCGGGACACTTGGGGATGTTCTGAATCATTAGATTAAATTTTAAATTTCTTAGAGCTTAGACTTGACAACGATCAACACTCTGTCAAAACAATCAATCTCGGATGTGTGACTTGATTATTCCCACATATCTTAAACATATTTTATTATTGATTTATACTATTGATTTGTGTTTGGGTGGCCTCAGATGAATTTTGGATGTTCGTTCGGAGATAAGTGTTTAATGTAGGCGAAATTTAATAGTACCGACAGAATAATGTGAGCTTCCACTTGAGATTTGATTGAAGAAATTTTGAAACTATTTCAAATAGAAATATCACATTCTAAATTCATATGACAAAATAATGTTCATTTTAGTATAGATAATAGTTACAGATTTTTGGTGTGAGGATTATTCTTTAGGAACGCATTCGGGTACAGTAGTAAATACAAAGAAGAAACTTGGATTGACTTGTCAACACCAAAATAACGAAAACAAAAAAAAAAGTAACTTAGACAATGTTTAAATAAATTGATCCTAAATATTTGATATTTCTAATATTTTGAGAGAATGGAAGCTCCGATTGAACTAATTCTCAACGTATTTTTCTCATATAATTATTGGTTACATGATTATTTACACATATCTTAAACATATTTTATAGAGAAAATAGTCAAAAAACCCCTCAACCTATTAGCCTATTCTCAACTACACATTTATTCTATACGGGGGTCCTATTACCCCCCCTGAACTATTTAACTATGGAATAATCACCTCCCTGAAAAGTCATAACCAGTTTTATGTCAAATTGTGCAGCACACGCGATGAATCACTATACAGTCATTTTTTTTTATTCTATTTCTTTTTTTTTTCTTGTAAATTATAAGCCTAATCAAAATAATAACTTAATAATCCCCGGTAAATTATGTAAAGTTTCCATTTTTATCAAACTTAGAAATTGAAATTTACAAAAAATGCTTTCAAATAGAGATTGTTTTTCCAAAATACTAATGATTTCTTTAGAGAATAATAAGAGAAAATGATGAAAAAATCTCTACTCCAAATAAAGAAGAAGAAGAACTCCATAGCTAGTCTACAAAAACTTTCAATTTGAAATCCAACCCAAAAACAAAATTCCACAAATAAGTATTCACAAATGTGGGAGTGAAAAACAAATTTGGTAAGAATGAAATTAGAAAGTGAAATTTCAAATTCACCATTGTTGGTTCATTGTGGTTTGACTTCTTTTTATTTATTTATTTTTGCTGAAATTATGAAGGGTTTAAGAAAAAACTTGAACTCCATTTTTGAGCTTCATATATGAAAGTTTCTTATGAGTTAGGTGATTGTTGTTGCTAAAAACGGTTGATGTATGATTAACTAAGCATAAATCAGTAGCTATAAACTGATTTGGAGCTCCTAGAGACGAAATTTAGAAGACCACCATTGAAGGACTTTGAGAAAAACTTGAAGAAATCATGAAATGGGTATAACAATTTTGTGATATAAAAAAAAATGAATTACTTTTATAATCTCCAATGAGATACTGCCACATGGATTATTTAGTTCAATTTTAGTCATTTTATGTCTTTTTGTTGAACTCTTACGCGCCTACAAGAGGGGTATTCACCTTCTGGGACAGGTCAGCGTTTAAGGGTCACAAAATATCGAAAATAAAAAGTTCGAGGGGGTAATAGGACCCCCATAAATTATAAGTGTGTAGTTGAGAATTGACTAATACGTTAGGGGGGGATTTGAATATTTTCTCTATTTTATAATCTACCATAGAAATTAAAATAAAAATGAATACGTAAAAGGATATTTTATTCAATAGACCATTTTTTTGTCTTTTTTAACTCGAATGATTATTTTGGAACAAATGGAACAGATTCTATTGACTAGATTCACAACTCCTATCGTAATACCTTAAGAGGAATAAATTTAAATTTATTTCAAAATAAAATTCATCAAACTTCATACTATTAAAAAGAAACATATTTTATAGAAATAAAACATTCACTATGATTCATCGAAAATGACGAAAATGTCCTTCAATGAATAAATGTAAATACAACTTTCATATTTAAATTTTTATAGAAATCAAACTAAGAACATGTGCAATGACATAAAGTCTTTTGTCCAACTGTTTTACAAATTCCTCCACGCTCACATGAATCAATGCAAAATTTCCAACATTTGCCATCGTTTTCTGGATTATCATCTTTCCCTGCTATGCATGGACTCATATCTGGGTGATCCAAACAACACTTTCCAGCTGCATCGACTATATTATTGCAACCTACAAACAGACACATATTCAGAATTTCGAGATGATAAATGCACAAGTATAAAAAGATGAATCTAAGATACAAATTTGATCAATTTGACATTTAGATTTTTATCCTGGAAAACAATTGAAATTTTAAAATAATAGGTCCAAAATTAAAATGCGGAAATATGTGAGAATTGAAAATGATTTGAGATAACATAAAAAAATTAATTAATGTAGGTTAAAAATACCTATGAAAAGGATAAGGAGCGTAAAAACAAGAACTGAAACACTCTTGATGGCCATGCTTATATTAGTAGAAATATTTGAGAGTAAATGTGTATATTTGTTGTGATAAGTGAGATGGTGATGGTGTTATTTATATTGTGAGAAATAGTTGAGGATCTTTGACTTTAATATGAAAAGTATAGGTTGTACATGTTCCCCATAAGCTTATAACGCGGTAATCCTAGTAATAGTAATCATATCCTGTGTATTACATGCAAAGTGATAAGTTAGGTATCTCTAATTCCTTGGTCCGGCAACTAGAGAATTTCATCTCGCACCTTGGTTCGGTTATATGTGTATAATTTACTAACCCTTACTTTTACCTCATATTAGACATCACATCGATGTATGGCTTAGTTTTCACCCTCGCACCAATCGACATCAGACTATTAGATAGCATCACACTAAATCTATGTTGATAATTCTTTTCTTATTAACTACCTCCTTGGTCCGGCAAGTAGCAACAAGGCAAGTTCTAACGTTTGCGACCGCTAAAAAGACTTCTAAACGAAAGAATTATCAATGCATGCAATAACACTATTCAAGAATTACTTAGTTACTATTCATACTTTGTTAATCGTTCATGGTTCCCACAACCCTAGTTGTGGATTTAGTTACTCATAGTAGCAAGAACACAATTTATATTTTTAGATGAAGAAATCATAAACTTACATAATGAGAAGAATAAACCCAGAACCTCAACTTGAATTTCAAAGTCAAAATCTTCAAAATGAACTTAGGAAATCAAGAATTGCTAAAATTGCAAGTTAATCTCCAAAGCCAAAAACTAGAACAAAAGTAATAAGTCTAACCCCTAAAAACGAGGTTTACATGCCCTATATATAAAAATAAAAAAAAAGCAAGTCCCAACTAAAAAAGAAAAAAAATAAGGAAATAATGTTTCAGGACGCTGTTTTAATCTACGACACTGACCTACGGACCGTGGATTGACCTGCGATCCGTAGGTCTCATCCGTGGTTCAGGACTTAGGCAAATTTTCCAACTTCAAAAATCTTCATCTCTAACGCAATCGACGAATCAACAGTACGGACTGTGGTTCAATCCACGGTCCATGGATCCTTCTCCGTATCTCTATACTTAGAATCTTCAAAATCAAGTATTGCAACCTCCTTTCTGAATCATTTTGACAGACTTGCAGGACGGCCCGTAGGTCAACCTACGGTCCATCGTTTGCAACCGTGGTTCCACACTTGGTCAAGAATTCCATGAATTTCCTTCGGCCTGCCTGCCCATCTACGTCTACCATCTACGAAGCATGACTAGACCTACGGTCCGTAGTTCACGTTCGTAGATGCCTTTTTCTGCACATTCTTCAGTTGTGTCTCTCAACTTCCACGTCCGAACTTATTTCCTGCAAACATGATAAAAATACATTAATACCAATACAAAATGGCCCTAGACACACACAAATCTTAAGTGAAATGTATTAAAAATATCGTAAACTCACGGTATATCAGTAGACTCGGGGAGTGACAATTAAGACTCAGGCATGTCTTATATGTGATCATATGGGACACGTTTCATGTAAATGTTAACTTAGCTTAAGGACGGAAGTCTGGACTATATATTTCTTGTGATATTATTGTATGGTTTTTTTTTTTGGCAAAATCGTGATTACTAGGTCAGAAAGATGGCTGGGAGACTAATGTATAGTTTAAATGTTGGGGCTTGCTATGGTTGTTGAGTGTCTAGAGCATTCTGATGATTAAGATTTGAGTCAAGAAGGACGAGTTGGTCTAAGGTGTCAGTTTTCGGTACTGATCTGAAAATGCCAAGGTGTTAGCATGGAACTTGAGGGAGGATTAGTAGATTGGTTAACAAAGTTAGTAGTGGTCTTGTAATAAAAAAATCTTTATGTGATAGAGGGACTAGGTTAACATCTGGTGAGTAAGTTTGGGAATTCTTGGAATGGAAAGAGGGTTGAATGTTAAAGTGTGGAATTGGCAGCGGAATGAGGTAGGAAGTTGGAATCAATTATACTAGTTATGGGGGTTATACCAGGGATGGTAAAAGCAAGTGGATAAAGAATAGGGTGGTGGAACTTTCATATTATATATCTCTTTTAGAATGTCTATTTTTATCATGTCGTAGGTTCAAATTGATCGATGATGCCTACAAGTATGTGTATTTGTAGTGATACTAATTTTGTTATGCCACTCGTCATAGTTTGGGTGCAGGTTCAGCGATGATAATCTCCAATAGCTTCCTTATTTTCATATATAAATTTTACACTTTTAGTATCTCATGTACCTATTTAGACTAGTTCCTTAGGGAGGGTTCGGTCTTTTGTAAAAGGTTTTGTTTAATATCTATGACTTTCGAGAATGTATGGTACGACTCTTGAGGTGATACGGTGAAGTTTGGTGGAGATTCAATTTTTGAAAGCTAGAAATTTGGAAAGCTTCACCAAAGCCAACATTTTGAGTCGACAAAGTTGAGTCTGAGTACTGACAATTCTATTTAGTTTTGAGGGTGATTTTAATTTCTTGAATGATTGGTGTGATTCTCGGGACATTTGGGGGTGTTCTGAATCATTTGATGAAATTCTAAATTCCTTAGAGCTTAGAGTTGACAACGATCAATACTCTGTCAAGACAATCAATCTCGGATGGGTGACTTGATTATTCCCACATATCTTAAACATATTTTATAATTGATTTATACTATTGAATTGTGTTTGGGTGGTCTCAGATGAATTTTGGATGTTCGTTCGGAGATTAGTATTTAATGTGGGCGAAATTTAATAATACCGACAGAATAATATGAGCTTCCACTTGAGCTTTGATTGAACTATGATATCCATATCGTAATTTTGAAACTATTTCATATAGAAATGTCACATTCTAAATTCATAAGAGAACATAATGTTCATTTTGGTATAGACAATACTTACAGATTTTTGGTGTGAGGATTATTCTTTAGGAACGCGTTCAGGTACACTAGTAAACACAAAGAAGGAACTTGGATTGACTTGTCAACACCAAAATAACGAAAACAAAAAAAAAAGTAACTTAGACAATGTTTAAATATATCAATCCTAAATATTTGATATTTCTAATATTTTGAGAGAATGGAAGCTCCGACTGAACTAATTCTCAACGTATTTTTCTCATATAACTATTAGGTACATGATTATTCACACATATCTTAAACATATTTTATAATATACCATAGAAATTAAAATAAAAATGAATACGTAAAAGGATAATTTATTCAATAGACCATTTTTTTTACTTTTTTTAGTCGAATGATTATTTTGGAACAAATGGAACTGATTCTATTGACTAGATTCACAACTCCTATCGTAATTACCTTAAGAGGAATAAATTTAAATTTATTTCAAAAGAGAATTCATCGAACTTCATACTATTAAAAAGAAACATATTTTATAGAAATAAAACATTCACTATGATTCATCGAAAAGGACGAAAATGTCCTTCAATGAATAAATGTAAATATAACTTTCATATTTAAATTTTTATAGAAATCAAACTAAGAACATGTGCAATGACATAAAGTCTTTTGTCCAACTGTTTTACAAATTCCTCCACGCTCACATGAATCAATGCAAAATTTCCAACATTTGCCATCGTTTTCTGGATTATCATCTTTCCCTGCTATGCATGGACTCATATCTGGGTGATCCAAACAACACTTTCCAGCTGCATCGACTATATTATTGCAACCTACAAACAGACACATATTCAGAATTTCGAGATGATAAATGCACAAGTATAAAAAGATGAATCTAAGATACAAATTTGATCGATTTGACATTTAAATTTTTATCATGGAAAACAATTGAAATTTTAAAATAATAGGTCTAAAATTAAAATGCCAAAATATGTGAGAATTGAAAACGATTTGAGATAACATAAAAAAATTAATTAATGTAGGTTAAAAATACCTATGAAAAGTATAAGTAGCGTAAAAAGAAGAACTGAAACACTCTTGATGGCCATGCTTATATTAGTACAAATATTTGAGAGTTAATGTGTATATATTTGTTGTGATAAGTGAGATGGTGATGGTGTTATTTATATTGTGAGAAATAGTTAAGGATCTTTGACTTTAATATTAAAAAAATCTAGACTTAATTAAATTGTTTCCATCCATTACTAGCTTAAAAAGGAATAATGTTTATTATCTTTCCATCATAATAAAAAAGGTAAGGAACTTGATAATTATTTAATGAAATATAAAAAAAATGATTATCTCATAATGAAATTTCCATATTGGTCCTACCAATTGGAGATTGTGATGATAATGACAATTCATTATGAAAGTATACACAAAATTATGTTGACTAAACAATAAGGTATACCATGTTATATATATATACTAGATATGAGACCTCGTGCCAGCACGGGGCCCAATATATGTTACTGTTTCTATTTTAATTTATGTGGTACATATGAAATTTGAAGTTAATCAATTTTTTAGTATGTTTTTATATATTTTAAGTTGCTAATTATTTGTATTTAGAGTATGTTTTACGTAAATATGTTAGAAATCACAATAATTAACAAGTTAATATAAAAAAAAACTTATAAAAAATTCATTGACTTTTGAAATTTCATTTGTATCACATAAATCAGGACCGAGTAATATATATGAAAATTACATAAAACGTATTATAACTCACAATAATTAGCAACTTAAAATATCTATATATCTATATTTCTCCCAATTTATGCGGTATAGATGAAATTTTGAAAGTTAACAAAAACTTT